>APFE030077082.1:0-13669 GCA_000404065.3 Pinus taeda
TTCCCCCTCGAAGAGGCTGAATTCTAAGGCGTTGATCTATCTTTTCTATCTTTTCTTGAGCTGGTTTCATAACATTGCCTGCAAGTGATGGAGTTTGCATCAATCCACATAAATCTAAGTGGACAATCTCTGAGGGTGCTTTTTCACTTATGCTTTTCCCTGATGGGAAAATTTCTCTGTGTTGTTTCCCCAAGATACAACCTTCACAAAGGCTATCTAGTTTCTCTATCAATGGTAATCCTCTTATCGTTCATTTTCTATTCAACAAGTTAAGACCTCGAAAGTTGAGATGTCCAAATCTCAAGTGCCACAACCAATTTTCATCCTTTGGTTCGCTTTGGAAAGCCTCTTGAGTCATTGCTACTATTTCTTCTCCATTTTTTTAAATCTAATTTCATTCTGAGAGGGAACATCCTATTCCTTTTCATCTTCACTTCAACAATATATTGTTTTCTGGGTATTTTATCCATGACGACGCATACATCATTCATAATGAAAACATTGTACCCTTTTTGAATAAACTGTCCAATACTTAAGAGGTTACATTTCATTCCAGGAACATAATAAACATCTGCTATGGTTTTCTTTTCACCTTTCTTTGTTAAGACATTTACTTCTCCTTTTCCCATAACATAAACTTTACTATCACGCCCTAGTGTGACTTGTGACTTCACACTCTGATCTAACATAGAAAACAGGGCTATGTTTCTTGTCATATGGTTACTGCAACCGGAGTCTAGAAACCATACATCTTCACTCTTTTCTTCGGTCATATCATAGGCTAAAAACAAATTATCTTGACTGATATTTTCTCTAGTGAAATTTGCACTATTTCTATTACTCATATCATGTTGCTTCTTCCTACATTCATTTGCATACAATAGTGACATTGGACATTGGATTTATCATAACTTTGTCCTTGAGCATGATGTTGTCCACTTTGTTGGTTGTTGCCTTGGCCTTGGCTCTGATTTGGTTTGCTGCCACTTCCTTGAGCATTTGTTGGACTATTTCTTCCACCTTTATTTTGGCTTCTACCTCTTCCTCTTTTGTTTCCTCTGCCGACCTCTTCCTCTTCCAAAGAACATCTGGGTCTTAAAGGAATGCTCTAGAGATGAATTTTCATTTCTACTCAATCTCTGCTCATGTTTCATCAATGATGCATGTAGTTCATCAACTGAGAAGTTTGTGAGATCATTTGTCTCTTCTATGGTGGTCACAATCACATCGAACCTTGAGGGTAGGATCCTAAATAGTTTCTCCACAATCCTCCTTTCTTCAAGAATCTCTCCATGAGACTTTATCTGTGTGACCAGACCAATCACATGTGTGAAGAATGAGTCAATATTATCTCACTCTTTCATGCATAGATTCTCAAAATATCTCCTCAACAATTGTAGTTATGTTGTCCTCACTTTCTCCATGCCTTGATAAGCTATCTTGAGAGTTTCCCATGCTTCTTTGGATAACTTGGCCGCTGCTATCCTTCGAAACACACTCTCATGCACTGCTTGATACAAAACGTAGAGGGCTTTGGAATCCTTCTTCTTATTGTTCTTCAACAAATATTTATGTTCCTAAGTTAAATTATTAAACTCATTTTCATCTGTTGGTTCTTCAAAACCATCCTCAACAAATTCCCATAAGTCTTGGGAAGCAAGCAAAACTCTCATAGTTATTGCCCAATAGTCATAGTTTTTCCCATTAAATTGTGGGAGCTGAGTATTACAGATACCCATGCTAGTGATAGCTCCAACCATTCTTGCACTCTTAACTATGCTTCAAATACTTGACTGTGTATTTAAAAATCAATGGTTGTCCTCAACAGTAACACAAAGCAAACTTGAGAAATACCTGGATTCTTTCTTGACTGAGTCTTCACTCTGCTGGAGAAGCTGCTGCAGCAATAAATCCTTCCTTCAACTTCTTTGACACCTTGAAAGAGCGTGGAAAAGCTCTAATACCATGTTGGGAATTTCTGATAATTCCAAAACAAAATACTAAACAAAGAACAATGCTCTATTTTGCACAGGGAAGCTAAAAACTGGTTGCTGAAGAACAAAGCTTTTCACACACATAAAAAAAACTTTGTATTCAATAATAAGACTTCCCGTTACAAAAAAATATCTTCCTCTAACAGAGGGATTCTCCAAGAACGCTTCAGTTCCACAAAAATTTACTCTGTCTCAGCTCTGCTGTGCATAAAATTTTTCATTTACGGTGCTGCATATTCCATAAAACAAAACTCTGTCTCTGCTGTTGTGTATTACAAAAGAAAACACTATGTTTCATCTTGTTGTGCATTACAAAAGAAAACCTCTATTTTTGCTGAAAAACTACACACTGCTGTGTAAAAAATTCATTCACACACGCTATTGTGTCTTTTTTTTCATTAACTACAAAAACAAAAAAATGAAAATACATATTACTTGTGCCATATTCCGGTGAATTAAAACTGGTGTCAGAAGTGGGACGCAAATCGTGGCTGTTTCAACTTCGAGATTTGCGTGCTGTTCTTAGTGTTTCAGCAACTGCAAAATTAGTTTTGCAGTCTACACGCAGTTTCAGCAACGCTGACTTGTGTGTTGTTTTTACTATTTTAGCAACACAGACTTTGAGATAAATTAAAAACAAAAAAAAAATGCTACCTACATTCAACAACCGTAATAAATTACCATCATTCTGTAAATGACCACCGTTTTGTAATAAATCACTATTTAGTGGCAGATTCAGGGAAGCATCAATGCAGGGGTATGGTGGCAGATTCATCAGTGTAGGGGTATGGGAAAGGACTAGCCCTGCAATTGAAAATAATATTTCAACATTTAGTGAGTCTTTAAGACCACAAAATATTTGTGCAGACCTTTTCCCGTGGACCTCACATTACAAAATCACACGATATCATCATTTACAAAATCACACGATATCATCATTTCTGTTTGTAAGAGAGCTCGTGATTCCTGCAACATCAATATTAGCAGCATTGTGACAGGACAAAGCCTAGATAAGCTCGGAAAGAATGTGTCAAATTCTTCTGAAATCAGAAAGGAGGTACTCCAGTCTCAAAATAAAGGATTTGCATATGATGAGAGGACTCACAACATTTTCATGACAAATAATCAGCTTGTTTGTTGCGTATGTCTAGTAGATTCTATATTGATGTTGATTCCACATTGATTTTGGTTTTGGAAATAACAATAACAAATATGCTGATAGTATAGACTCCCAAGAATCACAATCCTCTGATTAAGAAGAAGATGATGTTACAAATATCTCATCGTTTCAGGAGTGAAGAATCTCAAAACTCCAACCATGAAGTTTCTTTTTAAAAATCTAGAGTTAGTGAAGTCTAGTGAAGGATATTTGTATCTACTAGTAACAAATTGATTATTTTGAGAAATCTCCATGATCTAATCAAGATTTATCTGAAAATAATTACGCATTTAGTGTTTCAACGTGTGTTTTGTTTTTTGAATATGATCCCTCAGAATTACTTGAAAAGCTTTACTCATTCATAGCTGGTATTATGAAGTAGTCAGATACAATCTATTGTTTAATAATGGTATTCACAAGTGTGTTTTAATTATGGTTTTTCTTATTGTATTCTCTTCTGTGATATAATCTATTAGAAAGCATAAGATTCCTATCAAGAATTTTCCAAGGCAAGTGAAAATGTCGAGAATACCAATGAACATAGACTAAGGAGATAACAGACCACTGAGATATTAGAATTCAAGCGGTTCCAAGCTAAAGTTTTTCTCGCAGATCGATCAAATTCCAGGGCCAAGATGCAAGTTTGATTCAACTGAACACAGGCAAAGCGACACAAGTCAATTGAATATTTTTCGAAAGCCTAGTGTTTACGGTTTATGGATTGCAGAAAAGAAAGTTTTGCATTTCTTTACAAATTAGGTTGTGTTTAGGGTTTCATATACCTAGGACTCTATGTTTGGAGTGTGAGTAAGAATGGCGGAGATAGGCAAGTCGTAACGATAACAGTATTGGGGAGTAACAGTAGAGGCGATGGAATCATCTATCATTTTCTTTCCAGTTTTCTAGCCAGATTCTAGTACATAATATTATTTGGATGCATGACTACGCATGAATGCTCAATTGTTGTGTGATTAGACTATGGTGAATGCTCAATTGTTGTGTGATTAGATTGCAAAACGAATTAAACTTCCATTGATTTTTAGGGTGTCTATATTATAAGGTTTTTCAAAGAGAAACCTCATGGTTTAAAGAATGATTTCGATGCACTATTATGGTGATTCGTAAAGGCTATGGCTATTATTTCTTTTAGCATAACAACATAAGTCAATTATTTCTCTTAGCATATCGATTGTCAACTAATATTTTTAAATGATTTTGATTAGAATTAAAAATTTGGTTACATGAATTTTTTATTTTATTTTTATAAATTCAATTCAATGAAATTATAAATCTTAATAAGATAACAATTCAAACACTTTAAATTTATTTTGGGTATTAAATTCATATATAATAAAAAATTAATTTAAACAATAGAAATCAACATTTGGTAGCAATTTTATTTCACCATTATGGAACTTTTTAAGCTTAAACAACAATAATTATAGTCACAATATAAATATATAGTTTTTGTGACACTCGAAGCTTTTATGAGGAGAGATGTTTTGATAATTTCCAATCCTCACATTGGAATTTTTCTTGTAAAACCATAAAGTGGCTTGTAGGTGGATGCAATAATTGCATTATCCAATGAACTTACAATAAATAAATTTTTATCCTCATCATTTATTTGTGGAATAGTGAAAATTAGTTGTATATCATTGTCATTATCTATGAATTCTTCATTTTCTATTGTTATCAATGTTTTTGCACATGGTACAATGCAAATTTCTTTGTCTATCCTCCATGTGAGATAAAAAGCATGTCTCATGACAAGTAGTTAACCATGGCATTCCTAAAATTAATGGATGTCCTCCTAAATTATTCTTGTGTGTTAGAATCATGAAATCAAGAGGATATTTCCAAGAATCTAAGGATACATATATATTTTCTAACACACCATTTGGTTTAATTACAAACCTCTCTCCTAATTGTAAAAATGTTGGTGTGTATTGAAGATTAGGAAGCTTCAATTTTTCCATAGTTTGTTTGTTCATTATGATTATGGTTTTTCCTAGATAAATGAGTGTGTTTGGTATTTTAGTTCCATTGATATGTGCTTTCACAACTGGGCTTCCTAGGTCTAAATATTTTTGAACTGCTGTTTTCCCCATCATAATATGTGCAATTTTCCCCAATAGTTGAATTCTTTTTATTTTTTATTTTTTCTTCCTCATACTTTAATACTCAATTCCTTAATTGTTTCTACAAAAACCGATATTTCTTTTATTTCTTGTAATAAACTAATTTTTATACATACATTTTTCAATTCATCTATGTATCATAATGAGGAAATATGATTTGTTTTTCTACTCTTTTATCGATTTTCAACCTTTCATGAAAATGTGGTATTGAGATAGATACTGAAGGTTGTTCTGTAATATGAGTATTATTAGAATGTGTGAGATTTTTGTCTCTTTCAATGCTTTCTTTCTCAGTAAGATAAATCTCTTCTTCATAGTTATTATTATGTTTTTGAGAATTCTTTTCTCTTTCATAAATAACAATAGATGGCTTCTTCCTTTCTAATACTCTACCACACCTTAATTGAACATTATTCATAACCAATGGAGTTAGAATATAAGTTTGAAGATTCTATCCTTCTAAGTTGTAAACACGTTGTGAAGTTTTATTGTTTGGATTTGGGAGTGGTTGAAGAAGTAATTGATTCGGTCTTTGTGAAAGTGACAAAGAAAGTTGTATATTTGCATTTTGAGCTTGAGCTTGAGGTATCTCGTTGGTTTGAGGGAGTATTGTGGTGGAATTTTTTGATAAGGTGGCAAATATTATTGATATTGAGAATATTGAGAATATATTCCATAAGGATTTTTCCATCCTTGATTCCAAGATTGTGGTGGTTGAGCCGAAGGCTACCATGGCATAGGTGGATTCCAATTATTTTGTTAAGATTGTGCAAATTGTTGAGGATTAAGACCTTGAGTTTAATTCTTTTGAGGGTTTTACCATGATCTTTTGGAAATAATGTAAAGAGGGTCTCCCGCGTTCCTTCTTCACTAAACACAACCTTAAGACCTGGTACAGAGGGTCATTCTTTTGTATCATGGTTTTATGCACATATAACACGGGTTTCTATGCTTTTTAAATCTAAATGGCATTCTCTCAAAGCATGTTTCTTTCTACATCTAGGACAAAATATGGATAATGCATCATTTTCGGCTTTCTACTTTTTTTGTATTTTAAGGGTGTCAATTTGCTCACTGAGACTCCCTAAAATATATGTTTTAAAGTTATCAAGCAATCTACCTATTTCTACCCTACTTACTGTCCCAGTTGCAGATTTATTTACTCTTGATAAAAGAGGACCCTTTGAACTTTTTCATGTTCTTTCTTTACCTCTTGAAATATGTACACATAGATCACAAATATCAGCAAATGGTAATTGAGAAATATCTACTTTTCCCATTAGATTGAGAAGATCAATCCACTCATTTTTAATAGATTTAAGTAGGAGAGATTTCAAAGTTTCCTCATCGAGATTATTCATTTTTCCCTTTTGATATTATAGACAAATATTTCGACAAAGTCTTCAAGATTCTCATCTTTTTTTTTGTACCATTTTGAAGACTACATATTTGATGCTATGAGGCATACAATACTCCTTATATTTCTATAAGGATGCATCTTTCATTTTTGACATTGTCCTTATAGAATTCGTTTCTAACCTCATAATCTATTTTAATGTTGCATCCTTTAAGGTAACAGGGAACAATTATAGTTTTTGAGCATCATGGAGATAATCATATGATCTACATAACACTTCAAATTCAAAGAGAAATGTGTGTGGGTCTTAAATTCTTATTCCATGCAAATTGGGAAGAATAGAGGGTGAGATTTTTTTCATTGTTAATGATGTATCTTCATCAAGGATAGGGAACCCAAAAGGATTTGGATATCCTCTTCCTCTACCTCTACCACCCCCTCTTCCACCTTCTATGTTTCCTCCTCCTCCTCGAATCCTATGTTGTTCACCATTTACATTGTCTAATTCTCCTTCTTCTTCATCAAGCAAGATGGATTCCTCAAAAGAAATATTTGTTTCTACAACATGATTATCTAGTTTTTCTTCTAGTTCTTCTCGTTCCTCTATCAATGGTTCGAAGTAAGTTTCTTCCTCTTCTTCTTTAGAACGAAATTCCAATTTTTGGGATAGAAGTTGTTCTCAAGTTGAAGATAGAAAATTTATTCGAGTTGTTGGAGATGTAGGATCTACTTCTATCACAATCTCTATTGATGAAGTTGGTGAAACTTTAGATTGGATTTTGGATCTTAAGACTTCAAGTTTGTATGGGTGGTGTGGCACTACGAGGTCATGGTGGTGTGAGTGATGATGTAGGAATTGAACTTCTTCTTCGATCTACAAACCTACCTCTAGAGTCCCTTTTCCTATGCATGTCATGTTTTTATTTGATTTTTTTTTTAATCCTTCTATTTACATTTCCTCGGAAACGGTGCCAAAATGTTTGGTCATTTTAATGTTATTAAATTTCAAGCATAAATTAGCTACCAGAGTTGGTAAAGTTATGAAGTGAACATACACTATATATGCAAGAGCATAGGTCTCATGGTGAAAATATAACACAATAGTCACTACTAGGGTTATATGGGATCATGAACGTGGAGTGATAGGAAAGTGACAAATTATTGTGTAACAGATGCCCCCTAAAGCATGAAGTGAGAGCTAAGACGATGGCTGAAATGCTTTAAGACGAAGCAAGGAGATCGTGCAGAACCTTGAGGGATTGACTAGAGCTATCTGAGAGTACGCCCAAGTAGGTGACATCCCACACCAGTATCAATAGCACACAGTGGGGGTGACAGACTCGATCCACCATTTACTGACTCGAGTAGTACGAGCAGTGATGTGCTATCATGAGCACCATGTCGAGTAGTCCATAGTTTAGCATTTATAGTTTTTAGGCTTGTGAGCCATGGATGTAATGAAAACATATATTATCTTTTGGGTTTTTGATGTATGACACTCAAACATTATCGACATATATATAAATTCTATATTTCCTATTTACTATGATGCAATGTTTTGTTTTTTCACATGTTACCTAAATGTCTTTCTAACACATAATTAGCTAATGCATTTGTTAATGTAATATGTTTAGGAATATGATGATATGTGATGTAATCAAAATTTCTTTCTAATAGATGAATACAAAAATAAATTCTCAATATGTGAGGGTTTCTCATGCAATATTTCCCATTGAGATGAAGAACAACAAGTTGTGAATCAAGGTTAACAACCATTTCCTAAATGTCAAGAGCAATGGCTTCTGATAAGAGTTCAATAACTACAGTATACTTAGCAATGTTATGATTTGTTTTACCCAAACAAATACCTTGAATATCAATCAACTCTCCATTAGGGATGTAGATAGCCCATGCCACGGAAGATAGATTTTGGGTACCACGACAAGCACCATCAGCGTAACTGATGTAAGGAGTCATAGACATCTACAAAGAAGGTGAAGACATAATAGGGAGGAAAGCTACTTGAAGAAACACACAAACCAAACTTGCACAAAAATGAATAAAACACTTATGTACAAAAGTAACCATGTTAGATGACTCATACATAGTACTCCTTGAGATACAACCCATTATGAGGCTGGTCTAAGGGATTTCCCTTATAATCAATCAGCTCATAGGCCCCTTTTTGGAACACACATTTGACAATATAGGGCCCATGCCACATGGGTTAGTATTTACCAACCCTGAGCTTATCATTAGCTTGGTCATATAGTACGACAAAATCACCCTCAGAAAACGCGTGAGGAGAAACTGACTGATCAAAATGTGTCTTAACCCACTTTTTCTATGCTTCAATGCCTAAAGCAATGAGATGATGGATTTCATCAAATCATTCCAAATACAAGAGACGCTCTTCATGAGGAGAGGTTTTGGGGAGTAGTTCGACACCCAATTTGAGTGAGGGAATTTCACGCTCAATCAATAAAGTTGCTTACAGACCATAGGTGAGTTAGAAAGGTGTGAATCTAGTTGCATATGTGGTTGAGGTTCGGTAGGCTCACAAAGCTAAAAAAAAGCATGAGATTCCAATTTGATTTGTGCCTCCATTGGTACGCTAAAGCATAGTAACTAAGACTTCGTTTACAACTTAAACTTGGTCGTTGGCCTGAGGGTAATACAGGGTTAAGCCATTGTGACATAAATCCAACATAGAAGTCAGCTAAGTCCTCATGTAATCACGGAAATGGGAACCATGGTTGGTGACAATGGCTTGGGGCACTCCAAACCTGGAAATAACATGATTGAATAGAAATTGTGCCACCATTTTATCATCATCTGAATATGTAGGCATCGCTTTATCCCATTTGGTGAAGTGATCCACAACAATGATAATATAACCATGCCCCCTGGCTGAATGAGGGTTGCATGTCATATAGTTTATGCCGCATTTGGAAAAGGGACCAAAGGTAATAACAAGGTGAAGGGGAGTGGGTGGGGCACACATTTTTTGATGATAAATCTAGAACTCGTGGCATTTGTGAATAGCAAGGATGCAATCCTTGAAGATGGAGGGCCAAAAGTAACCAACATAGCGTATATTTTGTGTAGTGGCATAGCTAGACATATGACCACCACATGTGCCAGAATGATAGTCATTCAAGACTCTTTCAGCCTCCTCGAGAGTTAAATATCAGCGAAGAATTCAATCAACACCAACATGGTATAAAGTATCTCCAATGATGCGTAAGGTTGGGATTGATGCCTAATGCATCAGTGATCATCCTTGGTCAACACATAATAGAAGGTAGAGGTTTGGAGATACACGATGATATCACCATACCAGGGGTCGAGACTACTAATTAGAAAAAGAGTCTCGTTCAATAGTTGCTCATCAGCACCAGTAGGAAGAGAATGAGAGGGAAGAGAGAAAATCAACTCAGAAAATACAAGTGATTTCTTTGATTTGGCAGTAGTAAACACCAAATCAAATTAATGGAGGATAAAAATCCACTTGGAATACTTGCCTCCAAGTAACTAACAAGTCAGGATGTAATTCATGGGGTTACACTTAGAAATCATGGTTGTAGTGTGTTGGAGAATATAATGCCGAAAGCGCTGAACAACCTGAATGGGAGCCAAATAAAACTTCTCGACATGAGCATAACGTGTCTCCGGATCAAGGATATTATGGTTGATGTATTAAATAACATGTTTATGACCTTCTTCATCATCTTGCACCAACACCATAGCAATGGTGCTAGAGGCTGCAACTAGATAAAGAAAATAATCGAGATGATAGTTTGGAGGGTGCAACAAAGGAGCATGAATGAGGAAAACTTTTAGGTCATTGAAATATTTTTGGGCAGCCTCATCCCAAATGAATGGAATCCATTGCTTAAGCAACCGGGTGAACCCTGAAGCTAGCTCAGCATAGTTAGGCACAAAATGACGAAGGAAATTCGCTTTCCCTTGCAGACTCTATAATTGATGCAATGAAGAGGGAGGGGATAGATTGACAATAACCTTGACTTTAAGAGGATCAAGGTGAATTCCATCATTCAAAAAAATAAAACTGAGCAAGTGCCTGGATTCAACGAAGAAGACACATTTATGTGGATTCAATTGAATTTTGTAGTGTCAATAATAAAGAAAAATTTGTTGAAGATGGTTGGGATGGTCATGGTGCTTATGTGAATGAGCAGGAAGATGATCCAAATAAGGTTGAATGATGTTTTTAATGTCATGTAATAGTATGACGTCACTCTTTAAAAATTTGACCCAACATTCTTGAGGCCAAAAGGGAGCTTTTTATATACAAAAGTCCCCCACGAATAGATAAATGGAGTCTTATCTTCATTAGCCAACGCAATGTTTATCTGGTTGTAATGAGAAAAACTATCCATAAAGGAAAAATTTTCACTCCTAGCACATTAAAAAATGATCAAGTCTATAAAAGGAGTGGGCCGATTATCCTTTGGACATGCATGATTAAGGTCACAATAATCAACATAGACCGAAATGTTGCCCTGATTCTTTGTCACCGGTACAATATTTGAAACCTAATCTGTAAGAGGGACTGGACAAATAAATCTAGCTTTGAGAAGTTTTTCAACTTCCCCCTTAAGTGCAACCGCTTTTCTAGGGTGCACTCGACGAAGTTGTTGTTGAATGGGCTTCATTTTAAGATAAGTTGAAATATCATGCACGACTATACTTGGGTCAATTCTAGGAATTTATTCATATCACCATGGAAACATGTCTGCAAATGATTGAAAAATACGAGTATAGAGATTGATCTCATCAGGAGAACAAGTACCCCCAATATGAACATTTTCAATGATAATTGGCTTAATAGAAATGTCAATGGGCATTGTTTGGGAAATATTGCCCATGTTTCCTTCAAACCAAACTTCATGAGTCATAATAGGCATTTGAAGTGGTTGGGATGAGAAACACGAAGAGAACTTTTCAATACATGTAGACATGACTGTCGGGCCAGGAAATGATGAGGAATGATGATGAATATCATTCCATGGTGCTTCCTCCAGAGACATTATTTCCATGATATTCTCCTTAGAGGGAAAACTAATAGTTAAGGGATCGATGGAATATGTAGAACCAAGCCACAAGGATTGAGAATACGTGTCAAGAGATGCGCTCAAAATAGTATGATTAGTAGGTACTGAAGCTGAAGCCAAAACAATCCCCACATAATTGATCTTGGCGGGGCTTAATGACATGACATCACCATATGTATCAACAAGATGAGGAGAGGGAATGGCCCAAGGATCATACTTAACTGAGATCATGCTGACTGAGGCAACATGTAGAGGTGGGAGAGAAAAAATACCCATCAAGGTGTGATCTTTAAAAATTCTAGCCCCCACACTCTCATAAGAAGTATCGGTGTTCTTCACGTATGGGAAATTGCCATCCGAGGAAGAAGAAGTGAAGAAAGGAAAATGTTCAACTATGACAATTTTACCTTGATGGGGAAAAAATCACATACAATAGAGAAGAGGACACACCATGCATAGCATGGGTCCAACTTTGTCCTACTAGAATATTATAATTACGATTTTCATCGACAATTTCTACTTCGACATGTATTTTCTTGCCTTCCAAGGTAATGGTAAGATTTGGCATGACACCAAATAGTCGATAATCAAGCCTATCGAAGGCTTCCAAAGTGTTTAGCGATTGGTTCAAGGTAGGAGAATCAATTTCCTTCTAACAAGAGATAGACATGATGTAGGTGGAAGAACCTTAATTAATGATGGTCTTGTGAATTGTCTTCTCATTAATGATCACCTAGAGGAGAAAGGAAATCTGATAAGGTAAGAACAAAATGTGGTTTTGTTGATAAAAAAAAATGAGCTTGGAGTCAGATGGATCAATACCTCCAATAGCTGACAGCAACAATTTACATTGAGAAGGACATCTTTGAAGGACCTTGAGAGTAGACATATATGATGGTGCTTGAGTTGTTGGGTTGTGTTATATTCTTTCCACGACTAACCTACATAATGAACCGAGGGGTTAGAGGGGGGGAGGAGCCCCCCCTTCGTTGTGCCGATTTCGGAGCGGGGGGGTCACAGGGGGGGTGGAAGCCCCCCTATCCAGGGGGTTTGAGGGGGGTAGGTAGCCCCCCTCTACATGGTCTGGTGCAGTGCCCCGAGAAAGAATTTTTTTGGACCCTATATTAGGTTGGGTGAACCTACCTATGGTTTTTGGTCCATGGTTTTGGATGCGATGGTTTTTGGTGCATTGTCTTGGATGCTTCAGAATGTATAAATATGTATTGTAACATTGAAAGGAACATAATGAAAAATCAAGATGGTAGTCTCGGTTTTGGGATCCAGTGGGAAATCTCTATGTATATGTGTTTTATGTGTTATTCTCTCGCATTTTTATTTTTCCTCTGATTTAGAATTCGTGTGCAGGTAATTTTTGTATAGGGTTAAAACCTACAATTGGTATCAGAGCAGTTTTGGCTTCAAGGGGACACCTTTGTTGCTGAGGGGTTTCGCTCGGGCCTGTGGTAGACCCTGTTCAGTGGGAAATCTGCGAGATAAATTCTGGTGGTGAAAGAAGATGGCGAGCAGTGGAAAGATAGAGATTGAGAAGTTCAATGGTCAGGGTTTTCAGTTGTGGAAACTCAGGATGGAGGATCAGTTGTTGGATAAAGATCAGTGGATCGCGGTAGATCCGGGTACTAAACCAACCAGAGTGATCTGTGAAGAATGGAAGAAGTTGGATCAGAAGGCAAAGAGTAGAAGATGATTGTGTGTCTTAGATTCAGTATTGCTGAATGTATCAGGGGAAGCTACGGCGAAGGTTTTGTGGGACAAGTTAGGGACTTTGTACTAATCTAAGTCTATGGTGAATAAACTATTCCTACGGAAAAAGTTGTATAACTTGAGGATGAAAGATGGAGACTTGGTGATAGAGCATCTGAATGCATTTAATACTGTGGTAAGTCAGTTATCATCTGTTGATATTAAAATTTCAGATGAAG
>APFE030077082.1:13913-24863 GCA_000404065.3 Pinus taeda
AGCAATGCAACTGCTTTGTAGTTTGATGAAATAGTCTCAGCCTTGCTAACGGAGGAGATGAGATGGAAAAATATGGGAAACCAGAATGGTGATGCCTTGTCTGTGCGAGGATGGTCCCAGAACAGAAACAAAAATAAGTCATCGAGTGGGAGATCTAAATCTAGAGGGAGATCTAAATCTCCAGGAAAACCTATAAAGGTGGTGTGCTGGAAATGCGAAAAGGAAGGGCATTTTAGAAGGGATTGTAAATCTAAAGCTCCTGATAACGGAAAGGGATCTAATGATGCCCCTTCTATAGCGGCGAAAACCACCTCAGATGAAGGTGGGGATGTGTACTTGGCTTCTTCAAGCACACATGTAGATCATGAGGCATGGTTAATTGACTTAGGTGCATCCTTTCACTTCACTCCCCATAGAGAGTGGTTCTGCGAGTATGAGAAATATGATGGTGGTGATGTCTTCTTAGGAGATGATAGGAAGGCTAGAATCATTGGTCATGGAAACCTAAAGTTGAAGTTGCAAGGTGGAAGGGTTAAAACCCTTCCAGGTGTTTTTCATATTCCTGCATTGGCCAGAAATCTGATTTCTATAAGCAAGTTGGATGATGCAGGTGTAAAGACAGTGTTCAAGAAGGATACTTGCATATGGTTCGAGGAGCATTGGTATTGATGCGTGGAGTTCGGATTGGAACTATGTACAAGCTGCAAGGTAGCACTGCTATTGATGGGTGCAATAGTTCTATGGTTCCTGAAAATGGAGCAGAAAATCTAGTGGTCTCTAGAGAGAAGACCATGTTGTGGCATCAAAGGCTTGGACATATTGGAGAGAAGGGCTTCGAATACTTCATGGTAAAGGTATGGTAGAAGGTATGAGTAATAGCTCTCTGGATTTTGATTTCTGTGAAAATTGTGTATATGGGAAGCAGAATCGGGTGAGTTTCCCCTCTGGTGGTAAGAGGATGAAACAGACATTAGAGCTTGTGCACAGTGATGTGTTTGGACCTGTGAAGGTTCCATCACTGGGTAAGTCTGTGTACTATGTATCATTTATAGATGACTTCTCAAGGAATACATGGATATATTTCCTTAAGAAGAAATCTGAAGTCTTTGATAGGTTTAAAGAGTTTAAGGCTCTGGTGGAAAATCAGACAGAGAAGAAGATAAAGGTGCTGAGGGCAGATAGTGGTGGAGATTTCTGTAGCAAGGAATTTGAAGATTTCTATAAGAAGTGTGGTATAGCACGGCAGAATACTACTCCATATACACCTCAGGAAAATGGATTCGCAAAAAGAATGAATAAGATGTTGATGGAAAGGGCAAGAAGCATGCTCAGTGGTGCTAGGTTAGGACAAGAATTCTAGGCAGAGGTGGTGGATACTACATGTTACTGGTCAACAGGTCACCTTCTTCAGCGTTGGAAGATAAGAGTCCACAAGAAGTATGGACTCGTAAGAAACTCTCTCCTTCACATCTGAAGGTATTTGTATGTGATGCATATGTACATGTTCCAAAGGAGAAACGAACAAAGTTGGATAGTAAATATGAAAAGTGCATCTTTATTGGCTATAAGGATGGCTTAAAGGGTTATAAGCTTTGGAACCCAGTCACACGGAAGGTTGTGTATAGTCAAGATGTGGTGTTCAGAGAGGTGAAAGATGTTATTAAACATGAAGTCTAACCAAAGGAACCTATGAAGATAGAGTTTGAACTAAAGGAGGAAGAATCAGACTCTGTAGCAGAGGAGGAATCAGAAGATGAAGAGCCACAAACTCCGGTTGTGAGAAGATCGGTTCGAGAAAGAAGGTAGCCAGAAATTTATAGTCCATCTGATTTCTGTTCAAATTTTTCTTTGTCCGTTACTGATGATGATCCCAGAACTGTGAAGGAAGCAGTGGATTGAGAGAGTGGAAAACTCTAGAAAGAGGTCGTGGTTGATGAAATGGCATCTTTGCACAAAAATAAGGCTTGGGATCTGGTGAAGTTGCCAGCTAGAAGGAAACCCATTGGCAGCAAATGGGTGTTCAAGAAGAAGACAAATCCAGAAGGGAAGGTGGAGAAATACAAAGCTTGGTTGGTAGCAAAAGGTTATTCCCAGGTGCCGGGAATTGATTTTTGTGATATTTTTTCTCCTGTTTCCAAGGTAACTTCTATTAGATTACTTTTATCTGTTGTTGCTGATTATGATTTTGAGGTAGAACAGATGGATGTGAAGACATCATTTCTTCACGGGGATTTGGAAGAGGAAATCTAAATGAAGCAACCTGAAGGATTTGCGGTGAAGGGTAAGAAAGAATTAGTATGCAAGTTAAAGAAGTCTCTGTATGGGTTAAAACAGTCACCAAGGATGTGGTATTAGAAATTTGATACATTTATATGGGGACTTGGCTGCACCAGAAGAAAATCAGATCACTGTGTGTATTTTAAATTAACTAGTGACCGTGTTATTTATTTGGTTTTGTATGTGGATGATATGTTACTCGTTGGAAATGACAAAGAAATTATCCAGGATTTGAAGACCCAATTTTCCTCCAAATTCGACATGAAAGATCTCGGTGTTGCAAACTATATTTTGGGCATGGAAATTAAAAGAGATTGGGCAAAGATGAAGTCATGGTTAAACTAGAGGAACTATTTCGAGACAATACTACAGAGGTTTAATATGCAGGATAGTAAACCGATGAAGGTTCCTATTCCTGTAGGTGTGAGGTTATCTATTGAACAGTGTCCCAAGACACAAGAAGAGGAAGAGGACATGTCCTGTGTTCCATATGCTAGCGTAGTTGGTAGCTTGATGTATGCAATGGTCTGTACTAGACCAGACATTGCACATGCAGTGGGAGTATTGAGCAGGTTTATGTCAAAACCAGGGAAGGAGCACTAGACAACAGTGGAGCGGGTTTTCATGCTACCAAGGAAGACCATGATTGGACAGAGTGTTGGATGTTCGTGGCTTTGTTGATGCAGACTGGGATGGAGATCTAGATCAAAGAAGATCTACAAGTGGGTATGTGTTTAGCCTATTTGGAGGTGCAGTCAGTTGGATGAGTAAGAAACAATCTGTAGTGGCACTATCAACTATAGAGGCAGAATACATGGCAGCCACTCATGCAAGCAAGGAAGCAGTTTGGCTGCAGAGATTGTGTTCAAGGAGCTATAACGATAGACTGTGACAGCCAATGTGCAATTTTCTTGGCAAAGAACCCTGCTTATCATTCAAAGACAAAGCACATTGATGTTCAGTATCACTTTGTGAGGGATATGATAGAAGACAAAAAGGTTTTGCTCGTAAAGGTGGACACTTTGGAGAATACTGCAGATGCATTGACAAAATATGTGAGCTCTGATAAGTTCTCTTGGTGTAGAGAAACAATGGCCATTTCAGGGTTGGAAAAATGACTAAGCTCTCGTGTGGCCCCCTATGGAAAGAAAACAACAAGTGGGAGATTGTTGGGTTGTGTTATATTATTTCCATAACTAACCTAGATAGTGAACCGAGGGGTTAGAGGGGGGTCATAGGGGGCGCGGAAGCCCCCCCTGTCCTCTACGAGGTTCGGGGCAGCACCCCGAGAAATTTTTTTTTTGGACCCTATATTAGGTTGGGCGAACCTACCTATGGTTTTCGGTCCATGGTTTTGGGACGCAATGGTTTTCGGTCCATGCTATTAGTGCTTGGCATGTATAAATATGTATTGGTAACATTGAAAGGAACATAATGAAAAATCAAGCTGGTAGTCCTGGTTTTGGGATCCAGTGGGAAATCTCTATGTATATGTGTTTTATGTGTTATGCTCTCGCATTTTTATTTTTCCTGTGATTTAAAATTCATATGCAGGTAATTTATGTACAGAGTTAAAACCTACATGAGCCAAATCCTCAACAATGTTATAATGTTGAGTGGCCCGACCATTCAAATTGTATGAGGACTCTCGCAGCACACCCCGAGAGGGTGTTCAAATAGCGGAATTAGGATTAGGTCGTTCTATATGGAGAGGACCAGAGGAATGCGTGATAAAAGAGGAAGGGGCACCTTCTTTCTCTTTCCCTACAGTTGGGGTAGGTGTTTGATAATCTTTCCATTTGGTAGCCACATTTATATGTGTACTCGTGATAAACACTTGGGAACCTGAGGAAGCGAAATACTGAGGCTGGTCTACCATTTAGGTTTGTTGGGACAAAAAGGGCTCTTTCAAGACAGTTGGGTTCCCTTTGAGCAAGCAACTAACTTCAGACCATCAAGGACAATATTTAGTATAGTGATCATCCTCACAGATGAGGCATGGATACTTGGGCTTCCTTTGAGAAGCATTACCAACAGATGACTTCGGAGGGCCTTGTTTTGGGGCATCAACTTTAGTCTTGACTTTTCCTTTCTTCTTACCTATAGAGGATTTATCCGTTGTGGTAGACCGGACAACATGGACCTTAGAGGTTTTACTAGGACTAGGTGAATTTTGAGAGGGATCATTGGAACTAGTGTTTGAGACCACCTTCTACTTGGAAGACGATTTCATGGGGATCTGAGATAGAAAACCAATAAATCCATCAATAGGTGGGGTAGCAGGAGACTTCGATGTTGTTAGATTAGGTGATGGTCTTGGAGCATCGGTTAACATATCATATAATGTGCCAGATTGTGAGTAGACGAGGTCTAAATACTGGGCATGCATGATGGCTTTCTCCTCAATGACATAGCCACGCATAGTTATGTCCTCAGAAATTTTACTGACGAATGAATTCATAAACCAATCGGTCAACAAATGATCATCAATTTTAGACTTGATCAAGTGATGCCAATGCCTCCATTCATGGATGTGATCGAAGATATGGGTTGTAGTGTCCTTCTTAAGAGACGTAAGCAAATGGGTGCCAGTTTCATAGCGAGCTGGTAGATGAAAATGTGTGAGGAAATCCATAGCAAGAGCGTTAAACTAATTGTAGGTACATCGAGGTAATTCAATGTACCACTTGGCTGTGCCACCTATGAGAGTTCATTGAAAAAGTTGAATATAAATAGAATCATCAATGTATGAATTAGAGGAGAACCAAAGGTGATATGTCATCATGTGGGCTTGTGGATCCTCCTTTGCTTTTCCCTCAAACTTTAGATAATCTCTCAGAATCGACAGAACTAGATGCTAGTATGGCGAATGAAGAATGGGATCATTCATGAGTTTAGAGACATCTAGCACCTCCAATGCGGCCAAGAATGTAAATTGCATATTAAAAGCCATTTGGGGCCTATGAGCAGGCCCAGACTACAAAACCCTTCTTTGTTGGTAAGGATTTGTTCCCATAGTGGAGGATTGTTTCCATATGGAATCTCATTTATCCCCCACTCTAGGTTACCTTACCTATAGGGAGGATTATGACCTTGGTAGAATTGATACTATCTAGCCATAGGCTTCTGATAAGAAACATACGGGTTAAAAGGTTATTGAACCTGATGGCCTTGGACAAATGGATTTTGCAGCTCCTATGCCTAGACATAAGGGTGTTGAACTTGCTTCCCTTGGACATAAGTATTTTACACCTATTTCCCTTGGACATAAGGATTCTGAACATGTTTCCCTTGGACATAGGGATTTTGAGCTTATTGTTACACGACTTGACCTTGGCCTTGTAAGGGTTGACCCTGTTGATATGAATACAAGGGTTGTTGTTGCCTGGGTTGACCTTGTTACTACAAGGGTTGGCCTTATTGTTGTAAAGGTTGTCCCTGTGGTTGCAGAGGTTGACCTTGTGAAGGAATAGGTTGTGAATATTGGTGAACAAACTTTGTCTGCGTCTACAAATTTTGTTGCGACTGTTGCAAGGATTGCCCCTTTGGTTGTTGTAGTTGTCCTTGCTACTGCATTTTCTACCCTTGATGCTACAAAGATGGCCCTTTTAGCTATGAAGGTTTCCCTTGCTGTTGTAAGGGTTGACCTTGTTGTGGCGAGGGTACTTGGACATTTCCTAGAGCAATACCTTCAAAGTTCTTGAATTGGATCTGACCATACCCACCAAGCAAGACAGATGGACAAGGCTAAACACAGGGTCCATCTTGAGGGACGTAAGGCAAATTTACCATCACTTGTGAACCATAGGGAACATATGGAGGTTGCAATGGACCTTGAGCCACATACAATTGCTAGTACTTTACGTTACTTAACCCAGACCGACCAGCAGGGCTCGGATACTAGTATTGGACATTACTCGATCTAGAAGGACAATCAGGGTATAAAATAGCACCATAAGAGGGCTAGTTCAGTCCAACCATGTGATCTTGTGAGCTACTCACATTGGTTGTGCTAGAAATCATGGAGATATTTGGATCTTGCCTCCTAGGCATTGGTACAACATGTCCACTTACTGGAGGATTTGAAAAACTTATAGAGATTTAACTCGAGACCGTCGGTTGAACTGAAAGAGTCGGTTGACATGATGAAATGAATGAATTCAGAATGGTGGGTTGCACCAGAACCGATGTGACTGCAGTATGCACATTCAGTTGAGAGGTTGACTTCTGAACGAATGGATGTGAGGTAGGCATACCACCAAACGACCATATAGGGTTATGATACAATGACGAAGCACTAGGAGTGCCCGACACAAATTGAGCTAGAGACGTATAAACATGCGGCAATGAGTGCCCACTATGCTCAACGTAAATGCTCATCAGAATTCTTCCCATGTAATGGAAACCTTGAGGAGGGAATTTCTATCCCTATTGATTAACAACGTGAGGATTCTGTGTAGTAGAAACCCCTGAGTGAGTTGGAGAGGAGACCAGAATATTGCCTTCTGATTCCATGGGTGGAAACAAATGATGATGGACAATCAAAGATGTTCGAGGGGATAATTCCAAATGAATGCCCAGTTGGTTGTACGGAATATACAAATGTTGCGGTGATATCACAACAGGATCAAACAAAGGATTTGGAGGGAAAATAGCGAGTCCTTGCTGAGCTTCAAGGGTCGGTGAACTCTCAGGAGTCTAGATAAGATTATCTGGAGATTCCGGGCCAGATTTGTAAGGTGACCTAGTTTTTGATAGAGGAGGATGAGGTGAAAAAGGTTGAATACTCAAAACAATTCCAATTTCAACACCTTAATCTTCGTGTGGCTGCAGGAGTTTGGGAATAGGCTCCTCAGGTGATCTTTCAGATGGAAGAGTGGAAAAGAAACTAGGCAAACCTGATGGTTATGCCACAATGACTTTGTCACAAATAACTATTGGAAATAATACTGAGAGGGGGGGGGGAATTAGTATTATCAAATTCTTCTTCCATGCTTTCCTTAATTTAATCTTTAGATATTGATCATTAACTTGTATGTCAATACTATATATTAATGAGCATGAAACAAGACAAACAGATAGTCACACCAAAGAACACCAGATATAAGGTGGAAACCCAATGTCGGTGAAAACCATGTGCTGCAATATGTCTCTATCTTCCTTCAATTAGAAACTTCTTTTACAATGATTTTGTACTGGTGCAGTCCTTTTCCAATACGCAGGCTACAACCTGCAGAGAGCTACAACTCTCTCTCGTTTTCCAGTCTCCCCTGGAAGGGAGCTACAACCCCCTTAGCTCTTTTACTTCGTTAAGGACCACGTTTCATAAATTTTCAGACTGGATCCATGAACATCAAATAATCATCAAGTACATGTAAATCACCCAATCTCCTTATACAATGAACCAATGAATCACCCAATTCTTCAGAATGTTGCAAACAGAAAGGTAATACCCGACATCTAAACCCAGAATTCTATAGCAATAGATAAAAGATAGTCAACAAATGTTTTAAGATAAGACTGCAACTTCACCAACAGGGGCCTGTGAATATCCGCATCTCTTCTGAGTCTGAACTGCACAGATCCACACTCGTCGTTCTTCTGCTCTGCGTACTTTTCTTCAAATCCACATCTTTACTTTCTGACTTACACGTACATCTGCACTCAACCTTTTACTGTGGTACGTGCACCCCGCACTGTGCCTTCTCTTTTTCTGCGTACCCTGCACTCCACCTTTGGCTGCACTGCAGACCCCCACACTGAGCCTTTTACTGCGCTGCGTACCCCCGCACTGTGCCTTCAGATCACCTGCGGACTTCTGATTAGGGCCAAATTTATAGTCCTTCAATGTGCCACAGTCACTCAGATCGACAGATCTGCTCATGCACCCGAGAGATCATGACTCATCAATAGATTCGCCTTAAGTTTGATTTAGATCTAGCTTTTAAAATCATTCACCCAAAATTTCAGATCTTAAGATATTCAAATTTTACTTGTGTATGGCCAAGAGATCTCCCTTCCTTTATAGGAAAGCCTTTCATAACACCATGGTCCAAAACCATAATAACACCATACCATGATCCCAATACCTTGGATCAATATTTGTAGATGAAATACCACGGACCAAAACCATAGGATCAAAAATTGTCGAACTAATACCATGAACCATTCATGAAGATTCCCACGTGCATGCGCTTTATGCATTGGAGAGAGTGAAATTGGGGTTCGCACCTTCTGAACGGAGCACTTGCGTGCATGTCCGCACCCCTGGGACGACGTACCTGCGAGTCCGCAACTTCTTCTAGGATTACCTGCGGGTATCTTAATTTCCATGATTTTGAGTGCCTGAACTGAGATCTGCCATACTGAACTGAGATCTGCAACATGAGAGAGTTACCATAAAGTAAAAAAGTTGTACCATATAGCCAAACCAGAAACATAATGCCAAAAATCTGCCCCTTTGGACTTGATGGCAACCTCAAGATCCTCAACTTCAGTCTCCCTCGTTGACATCAAGGGCAAAGGGTTATGCTCCCCCAGAGAACATGCTTAAATCTTTGTTTTGCTGATAATGCTCCCCTTGACCAGAATCCATAATCTACCATCCACCATAAATTTCTTCAAGAAGAACCATAGTCCATCATGACCATGAAAGAGATAGAGACATATTGCAGCCATGTTTAGATCAACATCCATGTTCTTGTAGGTTTTAATCCCGTACAGAAATTACCTGCATACAAATTCTAAATCGCAGTAAAAATAAAAATGCGAGAGCATAACACATAAAACACATATACACAGAGATTTCCCACTGGATCTCAAAACCGAGACTACGAGCTTGATTTTTCGTTATATTCCTTTCAATGTTACAATACATATTTATACATGCCGAAGCATCCAATACCATGGACCGAAAACCATCGTGTCCAAAACCATGGATTGAAAACCATAGGTAGGTTCACCCAACCTAATATAGGGTCCAAAAAAAATTTTCTCGGGGTGCTACCCTGAACCCCGTAGAGGGGGGCTACCCGCCCCCGTCAAACCCCCCAACCCAACAATCTCCCACTTGTTTTTTTCTTTCCACAGGAGAGCTTAGTCATTTTTTCAGCCCTGAAATGCCCATTTTTTCTCTACACCAAGAGAACTTCTCACAGCTCACAGATTTTTTCAATGCATCTGCAGTATTCTTCAAAGTGTCCACCTTTACCAACAGCACCTTTTTGTCTTCAATCATATCCCTCACAAAGTGATACTGAACATCAATGTGCTTTGTCTTTGAATGATAAGCAGGGATCTTAGCCAAGAAAATTGCACTTTGGTTGTCATAGTCTATCCTTATAGCTCCCTGTACTAACCCCATACTTGAACACAATATCTGCAACCAAACTGCTTCCTTTCTTGCATGAGTGGTTGCCTTGTATTCTACCTCTGTAGTTGATAGTGCCACTACAGATTGTTTCTTACTCATCCAACTGATTGCACCTCCAAATAGGTTAAACACATACCCACTTGTAGATATTCTCTGATCCAGATCTCCAGCCCAGTCTGCATCAACAAAGACATGGATATCCAACACTCTGTCCAATCCTGGTCTTCCTTGGTAGCACAAACCAAAATCACTAGTGCCACGCAAATACCTGAAAACCCACTTCACTGCTGTCCAATGCTCCTTCCCTGGTTTTGACATAAACCTGCTCAATACTCCCACTGCATGTGCAATGTTTGGTCTAGTACAGACCATGGCATACATCAAGCAACCGTCTGCACTTGCATATGGAACACAGGACATGCCCTCTTCTTCTTCTTGTGTCTTGGGACACTGTTCAACAGATAACCTCACAGCTACAGGAATAGGAACCTTCACCGGTTTACTATCATGCATATTAAACCTATGCAATATTGTCTCGACATACTTCCTCTGGTTTAACCAAAGCATCCTCTTTGCCTGATCTCTTTTAATTTCCATGCCCGAAATATAGTTTGCAGCACCGAGATATTTCAAGTCGAATTTGGAGGACAATTGGGTCTTCAAATCCTAGATAATTTCTTTGTCATTTCCAACCAACAAAATATCATCCACATACAAGACCAGATAAATAACACGGTCACCAATTAATTTAAAATACACACAATGATCTACTTTTCTTCTGGTGAAGCCAAGTCCACGTATAAATATATCAAATTTTTGATAGCTCATCCTTGGTGACTGTTTTAACCCATACATAGATTTCTTTAACTTGCATACCAGTTCTTTCTTACTCTTCACCGCAAAGCCTTTAGGTTGCTTCATGTAGATTTCCTCTTCCAAATCCCCATGAAGAAATGCTATCTTCACATCCATTTGTTCTACCTCAAAATCAAAAGCAGCAACAATAGATAAAAGTAATCTAATAGAAGTTACCTTGGCATCAGGAGAAAATATCACCAAAATCAATTCTCGGCACCTGGGAATAACCTTTTGCTACCAACTGAGCTTTGTATTTCTCCACCTTCCCTTCTGCATTTGTCTTCTTCTTGAACACCCATTTGCTGCCAGTGGGTTTCCGTCGAGCTGGAAACTCCACCAAAATTCCAAGCCTCATTTTTGTGCAAAGATGCCATTTCATCAACCATGGCCTCTTTCCAGAGTTTTCCATCCTCTGAATCTACTGCTTCCTTCACAGTTCTGGG
>APFE030077082.1:36166-93798 GCA_000404065.3 Pinus taeda
AAAAGTGCATGTTCTGAGGACAAGTTTTTGATAAATTTCTGGACCCTTCTCTAAATGCATGAGAAGGGTTTAAATACTACTAACTAAATAACTTATTTACAGAAATTGAGGATTCAGTTTAAATGACCGTCCTCTTTCTAATAAAAACTATTTCTAAAATTAAATCTACTATCTAACTATTTCTAAATCTACTCCTTAATGTCGCAAGCATTCAGTATTTTCCTTAGTAGAGTCGGCTGACTGTCTTCCGCCTTTGGTTGAGTTAAGCAAACAGAATCGGCAAGAGCTGGCATTATATTCTCAGTAAAATTGATGATATACTTGAGAATCATATAATGAATATGTATCATTACCATGTATGCCTGGTAAAAATCCCATTTCAACATGGTTAACCCTTGGACTGCTTATGGTTTTCCTTCAGTCTTCTATTTCCAGTTTGCCTCTATTGTTGATTTCTTGCAATTTTCGGGGCTTGCAGGTAACTGAGTAACTATGGACCTTCCTTTTCAAACAATTTTTCTTAGCGAATCGCGCATCAGAAACCGCCTCTGTTTCTTGATCTGAGCTTCCTTGATGCGGTTTTTGCCTCTTGTGCCTTTTTCTCTCATTTGGTATAAAGCTCAAAATTTGTAAAAATAGTGATTCCGTGAGCTTTTGACCCTGAGAATTAAACTGTCTATTTCTGGTATCAGCATCGTTCAGTACCCATTCAACCATGGTTGTATATGAGAAATCTGTGACAGATGCCTCAGAAGAGTTCTGCGGCTCTTTTTCTTCCTTGAGTGGATTAAGTGTGCCTTCCGAAATGTACATTGGAGCGCTACCTTCCCTCCTCGTAGTTTTACCTTCCCTCCTCATAGTTTTCTGCATAGTACCCTGTTTAACACTTCATCCTTCTTTCCTGTAGTTTACATTGAGGTGGAAGTAATGATAAAAGACTAATGACAGGAAAACTTTTAAATGCCGAAGATATGCAAAAAATGCCACCTTACGTGAGCTATTTCTTTGAAAAACACAACACCCTACTTCATTAACAATTGGAAATAACTCATTAATTCGCATTAAAATACATGACCAACTCTTGGCTAAAAAGTTTTCTCGAATAATGAGCTAGAACCAACTGCAATGGAGAGGTCTTGCGATTCTGCTTTGCAATGTCGCAGATCGCAGTATCACAATATCGCAATATCACAATGTCATCGTGCTATTTTTATTGCAAGGTCGCAGTACCACAATATCGCAGCATCGCAACTTTGCAGTATCGCAATATCACAATATCGCAATATCGCAATATCGCAGATTGTTATAATCCTTGTGTAATTCATGTGATTTTTGTGATGTGCGATATGCGATATCGCATATCGACGGTTTTTTAAAGTTTTTCAATGTGAGTGTTTCTTCAGTGTCTGCGATGCAATGAGTTTCCGCGTCACAATCTCGCCTTTTGTCATTTTAACTCATTAGAAGGTGTATCCTATCATCCTTAGCGCGATGCGATATCCTTTAAGGAGTGAATTTAATTTTATTCATTATGAAACTTAGGTTTTTTAGATTTTTCAAGCTATTTTCCTAAGTCCATGATGTTGTAATTTTCATCTAAAAAAGAAAATGTAACACTAACTGATTTTTTGTTTTTTACTGAGGGCTCCCACTTATTTAGTATTAGCAATAATACTTCATAAGGAGGGGGGTTGTTGGTGGCCACAACAGTACCTTGAACACATCTAGTGGGAACTTCGCCTTCCCTTCTATTGATCACTCCAAATTTTGCAACTTCTAAATGTTTTCATCTCCAATCATCCAATCTTCCACTATCAACCCTCTTGGATGCTCCAAGATGACTAGGCTCAATGATTTTCCCTCTAGAAACCCTCTTTCTCCTCCAAGATGTCTGCTCTTAGGCACTTCATCAATACTTCCCTCTACTACTAATATGGTTGCTCCATCATCATTACTCTTAGGGTCTTCAACTTTTTCCCACTACAAGTCTCTCTACTGCTCCAAATATGACCAAATTTAGGGCTTGGAGGCTTCTCTCTTATCACTGAAGTTGACCTCCTACAAATCCCTAAACTAGGGCACAATAACCAACCCTCTTATGAATGATCCTTCACCCTTAACATCTCTAAAATAGGGCCCAAACAACCTGCCCATTTAATAGTAATAAGATTTCCTTTGTTCTCTTACTAGGGCACTCTAAACAACTGTTGAAAAATGTAACTAGGCTTGTTCTTCATAAATGTATTTGAGTCATTATGTAATGTACTTGTCAAAAGAATGAAAAGGAATTTTTTTATTATTATCACAATGACTTATTAAAGCATGGGTTTCATGCTTGGGTTATCATGTTTTAGGTCAAAGTCCCCATCGAGGACTTCTATGATTTATTCAAAGTCTTTAGAGTCATTATTCATTTAAGGAGACCCTTATTGGGATTTTGAATCATGAAAAAAGATTTATTATTGAGTCAAATTAGGTATTTGACACCTCCACAACAAGTCAGCCTCAAGGATATCAAGTTAGACTCAAACATGGAAATTTTACCTCACCTGAAGCCTACATATATAAGGAGATCGAATTCATTTGGAGCACTCTCTCACTCACTCATAAGTTTGATATCCCGAAGAAAGAGTTGGAAAAGTGTGAAGAAGGAAGAGGAGGATGGAAGAAGTGTGAAGTTGGAGAAAGAGGAAGGAAAATATAAAATCGAAGTTTTGGTCTATCGCTTTCTCTCTTGTTTGGGTTTCTTTGGGAGATTGAAGTTTTTCTTGTCTTGCAAAAGTTTCTATTGTTGTTGTTGCTTCCATATACTGGGTCAAAGTGATGCTACTTCAAGGTTGAAATTATGGGTCGAAGATACTGGAAGATGAGAATGACTTGGTGTTCAGAGGAGTTCTTTGTCTAGGTTGAAGAATCTCAAGAAAACTATTGAAGGAAGATATTTTGAATGAGTTTTCCCCTAGATAGAGCTTTTTCCATGACAAGGTGCCTACATATTGTGTCATGTTTTTTTTTTTATCTTTATACATACATAATTTGGTCACTGCTTGGTTAAATATAATACAACAAACAAGTAAAAGAAGCCAACATAATTCACAAGTAATTATCAAGAAAGAGAAATCTAACCCTAATTCTACTAGCATTGATTTCTCAACATGGTATCAGAGGTAAGGTCAAAGAAGATTGAAGATCACTTTGTTGGCTTGAAGGAAATGACTACTCCCTCTATGATAATAATCATATTCAATATTGCATGAATTTGGATAAAGAAGGTCTTCTACTACTTATTCAACAAGGTCAAAAGTCAAGGGTTCTTAGTTGCTCTTACAGGTTCACTTAATGATGATAATGCATGGATCATTGACAATGGAGCATCAAGGCATATGACAGGGGAAAGTAAACAACTTAAAACTCTATCAAAGAAACCATATTCTCATGTAATGGAATTGGGAGATAACAAAATCTATGTTATTAGAGGCATGGGATCAACATCTTTGAAGCTAGATAATGGAGCTCAACTACATCTCAACAACATACTATATGTTTCAAACTTGAAAAAGATTTTTTTTCAATATTTTACTTAGAGTATAAAGGGGATAGATTTTCTTTTGTTTATGGAAAGGTCTTGGTTTGGGGAAATGATTAAAGTATTGATAAGGCTAGGGTTATTGGAGTTTGTGAAGGAAGCCCATATAGAGTCATTACACCACCTCCTCGCACCCTATTTCATATCGAAATCAATCCCATTGAGAAATGGCATAGAAGATATGGTCATATTCACTACAATATCATTCACACCCTTAATCAACTAGTTCATGGCATCCCCAATACCAACAAAGACTGTGAAGGAGTTTCCAAGCGATGCTCTTTGGGCAAACATACAAGAAAACCATTTTCAAGAAGTGAAAAACGTCCAAAGAAATACTAGACCTCATTCATTCTGATGTGTGTGGGCCTATATATAACAAATCAATTTGAGGTCATCTTTACTATGTGACATTCATTAATTATCACTATAGAAAGACATGGCTCTACCTTCTCAAGAAAAAGGACGAAGTATTTGAAAAATTCAAGGAGTTTAGATCTGATGTGGAAACCCTAACCGAAAGAAAAATAAAGACTTTGAGATATGAAAATGGAAGGGAATACACTTCTAAATAATTGATTGAATATTGTAAAGAAGAAAAAATTAAGAGGGAACTTGTTGTTCCCTATTATCTTGAACAAAATGGAGTGGCTGAAATAAATAATAAAGCAATTGAAGAAGGTATACGAACAATGCTCCTTGATCAAGACTTACCAAAATTTCTATGGGGAGAAGCAACAATGGTAGCTGTATATATTCAAAATAGAAGTACTCCTAGAATTCTTGAAAATATGTCACCTAAGGAAGCATTCATGGGGAAGAAGCCAAGTGTGGACCATCTCTGAATATTTGGTAGCCCTACCTATATCCACATTCCAAAGGACAAATGAAAAATTTAGATTCTACAAGCATCAAAGGAATCTTCGTTGGATATAGGCTCTCCTCAAAGGAATATAGAATCTACATCAAGGAAGGGAGACACATTTAAGTAATAAGGGACATTATATTTAATGAAAATCATGCCTACAAAAGATCCAATGACATTCCTATTTATTCTGATGATGAAAATCTACCTATATTTGAAGAACACGAAGTAAAACCCGGCAATCCATCTACAATTCAAGAAGAAGAAGGACCAAGTGAGCCTATTCAACCTATAATCATATTGAACACAAGTAAGAGGCCAAAATGGTTAAAATCCACTCTTGAAGCTGCTAAAGGACATGGAGTTCTGAAAGGAACCTTTAGAGAAATTAAAAGGCTGGAAAGATATTCTAGATATGTTGCATATATGAAAAAAATAATTGAAGTTGAAACATGTACATTTTAAGAATTTTCTCATCAAGAAGTATGGAAGAAATCTATGCAAGAAGAATATCAATCCATCATGAAGAATGGGGTTTAGCAAATTGCTCCTAGACCTAATGACAAATTGATTGTCACCTCCAAATGGATCTACAAGATTAAGCGCGTTGTTGATGGAAGTATAGACAAATACAAATATAGATTTGTTGCAAGGAGTTTTATATCAAAAGGAAGGCATAGATTATGAAGAAACATTTTCACCCACTGCAAGGTATACTACCATTAGATCTTTAGTTTCATTGGCTACTACAATGGGATGGAATATCCATCAAATGGATGTGAAGACAACATTTCTGAATGGGGCCATCGATGAGGAAGTAAACATTGAGAAACCTAAAGGATTTGAAGTAAATATAAAATATACTCAAGTCTGTAGACTCAAGAAGACCCTATATGGTTTGAAGTAAGCTCCTAGGGAATGGTATGCAAGAATGGATGCATATCTTCTAAGAATTTGGTTCATGAAGAGTTTTGTTGTTCAAAATATCTACATCAAGGTTGTGGATAATGAGCCAATCATTATTCTATTCTATGTGTATGATCTATTCATTACATGTGTGGATTTAAGAATACAATAATGCAAGAAGATGCTGGTAGTCGAATTTGAGATGAAGGATCTAGGACTGATGCACTATTACCTAGGTCTAGAAGTATGGAAAAATATTGCGGAGATATTTTTTGGGCAAGGAAAGTATATCATCAACTTGTTGTAAAAAATTTTGATGATGGATTCCAAGCCCATGACGACTCATATGATCACCAATACCAAGAAGTTGAGGAGCTGTAACACAAGTCTCATGTATCCTACCTCCTATTTTCAGTTTGTGGGTTCTTTGATGTATCTGGTAAATACTAGGATGGATATATGCTTTGTTGTGAACACTCTTAGTCAGTTTGAGTTGGAGCGTTGTCATGATCACTGGATAGTTTCCAAACATATATTGAGATATATATGTGGCACTATTCATCACTCCATAAAGTACAATAGCAAGGAAGTCAAGCTAATTGGCTTCACATATTATTATTCGGGTGGTAGTGAGATCAATGGAAGAAGCACTACAAGTGGATGCTTTAGTTTGGGATCTTCCATGGTCTCTTCGATAAGTAGAAAGCAAGATCCTGTTTCTTTGAGTAGTGCTAAAGTAGATTATGTTGCTGCATGTGAAGTAGGAAAGGAGGTTGTATGGTTGAGGAAGCTTCTGAAAAATTTGTTCGATAAGCCTCTGGATCCTACTATTATAAACTGTGATAATCAAAGTTGCATCAAGATGACTGGAGATCTCGTGTTCCATGCTAAGATGAAGCATCTCAACAATATGTTCCACTACATTAGGAACTTGTTGCCAGATGGGATCGTGAAGCTACAACATGTCCCAACAAATAATCAGGTAGTTGATATACTAAAAAAGCCTCTTCCTAATAATAAGTTTGAATATCTTAGAAGCATGCTTAGTTTAGTTGATATTTCTCATCTTGTTGATGATGATAAAAGTTTGGAAGATATTTTTTGAGGCTTTGTGTTTGAGACACATTTCCTGGGAAGACATATGGCCAACACTATGTGTTGATGTCTAGTTCCCGAAGTACAGAGGGTGGAATTGGTCATGGAGCTCTAACCGTGGATACAAACCTAGATATCTGGGTTGATGGTTAGCAAGTAAGCTTGATGGGACCTAGAGAGGCTAAAATCTTTAGTCCATCTTAGTCCCACCTTGATAGATTTCCCTGGTCACGAATCTAGTCCATGGCATTTTGAGTGCCTAAATTGTTGGAGGACCTTGGATAGATTTCCCTAGTCACGAATCTAGTCCATGGCATTTTGAGTGCCTAAATTGCTGGAGGACCTTGGATAGATTTCCCTGGTCAGGAATCTAGTCCATGGCATTGTGGTTCCTAAACTCTTCATAGTTCATATGGTTTTATATCTTCCATGTACTTCTATATGTTATTATGAATACCTCCCTCGTTAAGAGAGAGTGATGAAAAATGTAACTAGGTTCAGTCTTCATAAATGTATTTGAGTCATTATTTAGTGTACTTGTCAAAAGAATGAAAAATAGTTTTTTTATTATTATCACAATGACTTATTGAAGCATGGGTTTCATGCTTGGGTCATCATGTTTTAGGTCAAAATCCCCACTGAAGATTTTTAGGATTTCTTCTGAGTCTTTAGAGTCATTGTCCATTTAAAGAGACCCTTATTAGGTTTTTGAATCATGTAAAAATATTTATTATTAAGTCAAATTAGGTATTTGATAGCTTCACACCAAGTCATCCTCAAGGATATCAAGTCAGCCTCAAACAGGGAAATTCGACCTTAAATCAAGCCTATATATACAAAAAGACTGAATTCATTTTGAGCACTCCCTCACTCACTCATAAGTTCGATATCCATAAGAGCTGGAAAAGTGCGAATAAGGAAGAGGAGGTTAGAAGAATTGTGAAGTTGGAGAAAGAGGAAGGAAAATAGAAAATCAAATTTTTAGGCTATCTCTCTCTCTCTCTCTCATTTGGAGTTTCTCTGGGAGATCGAAGTTTTTCTTTTCTAGTTGAAGCTACTATTGTTGCTACGACTACCATCTACTAGGTTGAAGTGTTACTACTTCAAGGTCAAAATTTTGGGTCGAAGTTGCTGGAAGAGGAGGTTGACTTGGTGTTTGGAGGAGCTCCATGTCTAGGTTGAAGAGTCTTAAGAAAAATATTGAAGGAGGAGATTTTGACTGGGTTTTCCCCTAGATAGGGATTTTTCGCTAACAAGGCGCCTACATCTTGTGTCATGTGTTTTTGTGATCACCATACATACATAATTTGGAAATTTCTTGATGAAATACAATATAACAAATAAGTGAAAGAAGCCAAGTAATTATGAAGAAAGAGAAATCTAACCCTAATTCTACTAGCATTGATTTCTCAACAACAACCACTAACAATCCTTTAACAAGTTGTACATAGGTTTCTCCCTACACTCCTATTCAATGTATATGAATAGATCTCATCACCTTACCAAATAATCAACCATAAGATAAGAAAATTACCTTCTTGAAGACTCAACATGACTACAAGAATCCATGGTTCTGGTCAGTTCAGTCTCATATATGAATTTTTCATCCTCACAAATAGGGTTTCCACACACACCCTTTTCAGATAGTATTCACCTCTCTTATGGCCTTAATTTTCTACGTTGAACCTTACCCTTTATGCTGGTCTTTCCACAAAACTTGAAACCTTATTTCGAACATAGAATAAGGTCTCGAACCTCTCTATATTGCAAAAACATATCACAAATTTTACAAAAAGATTCCTGAGATAAACATGTGCCTAGGACCACATGAGCATGCCTATTCAACTCGGCCTTGTCTTCCAAACCTGACTAATCAACATATATATGGTATTATGTTTTTCTTCATGTGATAAGATGCATTCATGATCCATAAATTTCTTCCCTAAAACGATTTAGGAAAAAACTTTTGGTGCCATCTCCTTCAACATTTCCCCATGATTCTCGACAACAACCCATCCTCCCTTCACTTGGATTCACTTTTATAAGTCTGCGGTCATATCAAAAGTCTTTCTCCTCAGATGATATGAACTTGGATGTGTGGTTGAATGAAATCACTTGCCTTATATTTATAGATTTCTTGTTGGCCTTCCCTTAGCCACGAAGGGTCATAATGTAACTTCAAGCTTACCTAAATGATTCTTTTAACCTCCATAAAACATAAGAATAAAAATTATTTCCATCCAACCAAAACCACATCATCAATTCCTAAGTTCCCCTTAGCTCCTTAAGGGTTCCCCACATGTCTTTAATGATAAAACCATCAAAAACTCCACTTGGGTTTTCACCCACAAATCGCATGTAGGAGAAACTTTTCCCCAACCATGTACCCTAGGTTTTGGTAGTACCTCCTAAGCTAGAAAAATTGACACTCCCTATTAGTGAGGTATTTACTTCCATTACACAGAAGTAACCATCATCGACGATGACATTGTCCCAATCTCTAGCATTCATCATGGCAGCATACCCTATATAATGAACCCCACTATCCCGATATTGTCTCTGCCTCATCTCTTTAGAACCCGGAGATTAAAACTTCCATAGGGCATCTCCCTCTGAAGATAGACTCCCATTGAGTCTATAAAATCTCCATTAGTTCATAGTGTTACTGATCTTATGTCGTATAAGGTTATTTTGAGCTATAGTTGAACATAGACCACATCACCACCCCAACCAAACTTAGAAAATGAACTCATCTTACACTACACATGCACATGACCTCAATATCGGATGTGTAACATCACGACCCAATGAATATATTAGTCTATAATCATCTCATTCATCACATAAAGTCAACTCGTCCATGGAAAAGGACCTCTCGAGAAGATCAATGATCCATGACATGTCATTGGAAGTCCATGATCACCAACCTTTCACACAATAAATTGTTTCTCACCAGGTTCTCCACTAATCCACCAAAACTCCTAGCCTATTTCATCACATAGCCAGTCAAGGCCACATCTTCATGTCTTGAACTAAAACTTTTGCTCCACGACCTATATAACCTCATCTCCCTCTAAGTGGCTCTACTATGCACACTTTGATCCACAAACCCTTCAAATTAGCTTTGATATCATGTTAATGTTTCCACAACACTTCATCTATAGGTCTATGTCTAAAATCACAATCATAAACACACTAAGATACCTCAACACCACTATTTTGCACAGTCGAAAACATAAATCACTGAATCAATCTTGTGCACATGAAATTTTTTAAATTTTAAGCCACTACATTTTATATTAAAAAATTTAATACAACAATCTTAAGGCTCCTGTACCAAGGATCATGGCCCTTACATACATCCTTGATAGAAAAAAACAACTAAGGCTTAGTGTCAACAACTATGACTGGCACCAATCTTTCCCTGAACAAGTTACACTCGACATACCTGTTGATGGTGCACATCCATAGTACTTTCAGTACACATACCTTAAACGCATTTGGTGGGTACTTTTCCTTCCCTTCTACTCATCACTATAACTTTTGCAACTTTAGAATGCTTTCATATCCAACTATCCAATCTGCCACTATCAATCCCCTTGGATGCTCCAAGATGACTGAACATAGGATCAATGATCTTCCCATTAACAACCCTCTTACTCCAAGATGTTTTCTCTTATGGATTGCACCAAAATTTCCCTCTAACACTGATATGGCTACTTAATCATCACTTCACTAAGGGTCTTTAACTTCTTCCCACTACTAGTCTCTCTACCACTCCAAAGATAACCAGACTTAGGGCCTAGAGGTTTCCCTCTTATCACTAAAGTTGACCTCTTACAACTCACTAAACTAGGGAACAATAACCAACCCTATTATCAACGATCCTCCACCCTTGAGGTCTATGAAATAGGGCCTGAAAAACCTACCCACTTAACAGTAATAAGCCTACCCACGTTCACTATACTAGTGCACTCCAAACAACAACTAACATCCCTCCAACAAGGTGTACATATGTTGCTCCCTACAATATTGTTCAATCTCTGTGAATAGACCTCAACACCTTAGAAAATCATCAACCATAAAATAAGAAACTTACCTTCTAGAAGACTCAAGATGGCTCCAAGAAGCCATAGTTTTGGTCACTCTTCTATATGAAGTTTTCGGCCTCATAACTAGGGTTTCCACAGTCACCCTTTTGAGCTAGTGGTCACCTCTCTTATGGCCTTTCACTGAAACTTACCCTTTATCCTAGTCTTGCAACATAACCTGTGACCATCTTTCCAACGTAAAATAGGATTTCAACCCTCTCTATATCTAATAAATATATCACGGCCTATGCACAAATATGCCACAAAGAAACACATGCCCAAAACCAAACAAGTAGACCTATTCAACTCAACCCTGTCTTCCAAACTTAGCTCATCAACAAATATGCAGTCTTATGCTTTCCTTCATGTGATAAGATGTAATTGTGATCCATAATTTTCTTCCCTAAAACCCTTTAGAACATATCATTTATTGCCATCTCCTTAAACATTTCCCCATCATTCTTCCCAACAACTTTTCCTTCCTTTGCTTGTATTTTATCCAAGTCTATGGCCAGGTCAAACATATTTCTCCTTTTATAATATGAAATTGGATTTGCGGTTGAATGAACTCACTTTCCTTCTATTTATGAAGGTTTTAGTGGGTTTCCCTTAGCCACCAATGGTCATCACTTAACTTCAATATGACCTAAATAATTCTTTTAACATCCATAAAAAATACGAACACAAATTATATTCATCTAATCAACGCCATGACATTGATGCATTAAGTGCCCCTTAGCTCCTTAAGGTGGCCCACATTCTCTAAATGATCAAACTATTGAAACATCCACTTGGTTGTGACACCCACAACTCTGGGTGAAAAACTCATTTCTTGGGTACCTTTCCCACAAAAACCATATGGTCAAAATTCTCCCTATCCCTACCTATATCCTAGGGTGTGGGAGTACCTCCCAAGATACACAAATTAACACATCTAAAAACGTAGAGAAAATATTTCAATGTGGTGGGATAAGATGAGATTCAATGAAAATACTCGAGAATAATCTTTCCTCTATGAAAGTGATCTATATTACTTTGAAACATGTCCTAGTTTTCCTCCATAGTCATTGGCCAATGTAGAAGAAAGTAGAGACTTAGTAAGGATGATCTTTATATAACTAAAACCCCATTAAAGTGATAGAGTAAAACTTTCCCTAGGCCACCAATTGTGGTTGCTTTAGAGATAACCCCCATATAGACTTTGCAAACATCACAAAATTGAAGTATAAACTAGGAACAAAAGAAAACCCAAACAACAATATAAAGTGTTATCATAAGACTATGCAAATCAAGGCCATAGGAGACTTTGCAAACAATCAAGGAAAGAAAACGAAAATATGAAAAGAAAATAAAATTAATAATCCATGATTAAAATAAGACAAGATAAGAAATATAACATAAAGGAATAGTGCCAAATTTGTTGTTTTTGGGGTAGCTACGGTCAGTATTCCTAGCAACTTAAGTCAACTATTAAAAGGAAATCTAAAGTAATAAATTTAAAATTAAATTTGAATTTACCTTGTTTCCAAAAGTCAGGTCATCTCTAAGCCAATAAATTTAAAATTAAATTTTAATTTGCTTTGTTCCCAAAAGTCAGATCAGCTCCAAGCCATTTAGGTCAGACCATCAAAGGAGACACACCTTTTGGGGCACCCTAAAACCACTATATATGTCCATTTGACCTCATCACTTGGAATAAGTTGATTGTTAAAAGGAAATCTAAACGAATAAATTTAAAATTAAATTTGAATTTACTTTGTTTCCAAAAGTGAGGTCAGCTCCAAGCCATTCAGGTCAGCCCAGCCAAGGAGACACACCTTTTGGGGCACCCTAAAACCACCATATATATGTCCATTTGACCTCATCACTTGGGATCAATTCACATCATCTCACAACATCTATTCTTCTGTTCAAACATGAAAAGGATCTTAGGAAAGAGGTCAATTTTTCTATGGAGAATAATCTTCTATGGCAGATGATTTTATCTTATATTTGACCTGCGTTGACTAACATGATAGCTTACATCTATGGCCACACAGTTTGACTATATGACAAAGTTTTCTAGGCAGTTCTTCTGGTAGGTTTCCCGTAGGCTGAATGAATTTTAGAGGAGCCACAAGAAGCCAAAATTTTTCCCTATAGACCAAGACTAACCAAATTTCTAAGGAAACAACAGGAAGGCTGAAATTTCTTTGTTTGACCAAGTTTGACTTATTTATTTTTATGGCCAGTTTAACTTATTTTTACTAGAAAATAAGATTGCACCTTTTATTGAATTGAATAATTTATCCTAGAAAAGATGGTTGGGTTTTCTCCCAAGTTTTGGTTTCCCAAGTGAAAAAATTGTGTCTCTTTATGATCCTACTATAATTATTGCATTATGGTTGAGATTTTCTATGTATAACTTCTTAATGATGAATGTGACATAAGTGAACTTGTTTAAGAAATGATTGGCAGTAATTATCAGTATAGAGATTATATTTATCCTTAAGAATATCAACATGGTATCAGAGTTAGTTGAGAGGAAAGTGAAGAAGAATCTAAGGGTTCTAGTTGGATCTATTTAGGGTTGGTTTCTGCCATAGTTTAAGTCACAAACCTTGACTCAGGATCATGTTTTTCATATGTGGAAATCCTCCTAAATCAATACTTTATTATCATTGGACAATCTTATGTTACCTCTCCAATCAAGTGAGAAGACATGGATATAGTTTTTGGAGACTAGGTTGAAACCCTAGTGCAGGTCCGAAAGGTATCAAGAGACTACAAACATGGTCGATTTGCCTCATACCTGTGAAGAAACTAGCAAGGCACATAGTTTGAGGTGAATTTCAATACATATAAATATAATTTTGTTGATGAGGTCATTAATGGTTAAATAATTGAGCTTTCCCCTAGGGATGAAAACTATCCTAATTTGGCATCATCAGGAAGAATGCAAGCTCATGGCATTGAAAAACCAATAGATAACATTTTGTGTAGGTTTTCAATTGTCATCTTAAGGACATTTTCAATGACCACCCTTTTGAAGAAGTCAAGAAACAACCTATTATAGAAATTGGTCATTGAAACAAAAGTAAAGCCATTATCAAAGAGAACATTTCCAATCCAAGCAATGATGTGGATGGTAAATTCTATGGGAATAACTTTGTAGTCCACCTACAATGTTCTAACTATGGCACCTTAAGGAAATTATGGGGTAGTAAGCATGATGTAAACCTACTTGTTGTTGGTGATGTTTTAATGAATCAAATTGAGGGAAATTTGGATCAAATTGATTTGAGGGATAAAGAAAATAATTTTCTTATAGAATAATCTCTTGAAGTTGAGTTATGTTATAGATATTGTGTCCATGAATCTTATCCTACAAGTCATTGGTTTATCATGATATTAATATGATGAGTGGCTAGATGAGTCATCATAGCGATTTGATGAACTTTTAGATGATGTACCTAAGCAACTTGGTTAATAGGAGGATGTTGAATGTCTTCCTAAATTTAATATAAAGAAAGGAAAAAATGAAACAAGGACACAAACTAATTCATATATTGGGCTTCCTTATGTACATACCAGAGATGATTACAATATCCCTATCCAACATTGGAAGGATAAATCTTCTAGAAGCTACAACAAGCCCATGTCAAGGACAATCTATTTTTGGAGGGATGATAGGGCTAGAACAAGGTGTTGACCAATAAGGTCAACAAAATAATGATTGGTGCCATATCTAAGATAGCCTACAATATGAATGACTTAATAATGACATATGATGTGATTTGAAATTATTAATTACTCAAGATCTAAAGGGAGATAAGGAGGAATCTTACCTACCTTTTTGTATAAAGTAATAAATTCTTGTGATGGGATTCACAGGTGATCAATGATCTTAAAAATTTCAAGATAAAATGATGGCATGATCAATGTCATGATTAATTCCATGACTGTAGTAGGATAAGTTACAACGCTACTATACTTACAAAGGTTTTCAATAAAAATTTGAAAGTATTAGGGTTTGTAAGCCCTAGAAGTCTAGAAGGATATGATTTTTAAAAGCCCTAGGGTTTGTGGACAAAACCCTAGACATAAACCTAGAGTATCAATGTATGAAGAAACCCTAGCTCAGGCAAGGAAGGAAATGAAAGTGACATGAATTAGTAGCTGACAATGAGGAAGATGATGATCATTTATAGTTTGATTAGATTGTAGATGAATTTAAATTTTTCTACACAAAGGAAAGGTTCAAGAGGGTGTTAACAATTCCCTACAATTCTCTGATCGAAATGATAAGTATTTAATTTCCTCGTTTCTTTCTTGATTATTTTTATTACTTTATTATTAGTCAGTCTCTTGTATTTGTGCCTTTTCTTGGTTATAATATTCCATGGCCCCCTAATGAGGTTCGAGGGTACATTGTGAAGGCTTCCAAGGATTTAACAGCAAATGGAAGGATTAGGAAGAATGAAGAAACGTTCGCAACATGAGGATACTCATAGGATCAAGTTCAAGAGGGAGAAATTTTACAAACATCTAGAACCATGTAAACTCCTAATTCATAGGGAGAAGATAGATAGATATTCTCGGAAGGATGCCATGACAGAATAAATTAGTTTGATACCTTTATGGAAGTTAGTGGTTACCTCCAAGTGGATATATGAGATCAATCATGCAGAAGATGACATCGTAGAGAAGTACAAAGTGATATTTATGACAAGAAGCTTCTCCCATAAAGAGGGAGAGGACTATGAAGATATAGTCACTAGGTACACTTATATTAAAGCTATTATTTCTATTGCTTCTATTATGAACTAGAGGTTGCATAAAAGGGATGTAAAGGCAATTTTCCTCAATGGATTAATTAAGGAAGAATAAGTGTACATAGAGCTACTATAGGGCTTTGATGTGCATGAGAATAAGTCTCATGTTTGTAGACTAAAAAGGGTTTTTTATGATCACAAGTGGAATATTTGGATACCCAATGAACCTTGGTTATTAAAATTCAATCAATGATCTTCTTATCATATGACTCATTAGAGATGGGAGCAAAAGTACTTACATGACAGAAAGAGCAAAAGTGGTAGGGGGATTTGCTTCCATAGAAGTAGTCAGGATTACAACAAGAAGCTCTGCTTCAGAGGGAGTTCACCCATGAGTTTAAGATGAAGGATATATATTTGATGTATTACTTCCTTGAGCAAAGGAATTATACTACTGAGGTCCTTCAGATATTTGGGATGATAGACTATCATAAGTCTAGGATTGGGATTGTCAAAAAGGAGGGGAGTCTCGAAGAGAAGTAGAGCTTATATATGCTTCATTGACTAGAAAAAAATAGCAGTAGAGGGAACAACCATAGTTACCATAGCAGGATCTATTCTAGTGTCAAAGGGATCACCTAGTCTAGGTAATTGGAAAGTATTCGAGGTAATGAGTCCAGTGAAGGAAGTTAGTCAACTTATGATTGAGCCAAGGCATGTGGCTCAAGCATGTATTGAGATATTTGCATGGAATAGTTAGTTATGGATTGAGATATGTTTCAATTGATGAGTTACAACTCAAGAATATATAGATTGGGTAGAGAGTGAATAAGAGAGGAAGAGAACATTCATATGTTATTTCAAGATGAGCAAGAAGAAGACATCTATCGCACTCAACATTGTAGAGGCCAAGTATATTGGAACTAGTTTAGAAAGCTGTGATTTATTATGGATTCATAAACTACTCACAAGATTGTTTTAACATGTGTAGGAGATGACCATGATGACAGATTGAAGCACATTGAAATCTAGTACCACTATATCCAATATATGGTATAAAAGGGAGTATTAAGGCTCCAGTGCATCTCTATAGATGAGCAGGATGCTGACATTATCACAAAGTCTTTATCCCAAGGTGAAGTTTGTATACTTCAGGGACAAGCTTAGAGTAGTTGAGAATGTTTCCCTTAGTTAGAGGGAGTGTTGATGTTGTAGCATCAAGGACATACATTCTCCCCAGGTTAAAACTATTGATCAATTATCCATGTAATGTGGTTAGGGAGAATAGTCCTAAGATCATCAAGGCCTAGAGTACTCCATATTTCCAAGAGGTTCTTGACTAGTGGTTGGAGTGAGTATCAAAATGGTCCAAAGAGCATCAAAGCCTAGAGTGGTCCCCCAGTCAAAAGGTTCTGACCATATTTCAAACAATTACTTGGATAGTGGGAAGAGTGATTACCTTGAGCATCAAGCAAGTGTATTTCCATTCAATTGGCATGCAGGAATGGTAATTTTCTAGATTTCTCCATAGGTCATAGGTGCTGACAAAGTTCCAGGTGATGACCTAGATAATTGGTGACCCAGGGCTAGTCTCATTGACCCTAAAAGGCAAAAAGGCTAGTGGGACCCTAGAAGGCCTTTGGTCAGTGTGTGACTAGATCCATTTGTAAAGGAGAGTTGACTAGTAGGTAACTAGATCCCTTTGCATGATGCTAATGTAGGATTCTTTCCACATGGAGTGGATAGATACATTAACATAACAAACTCATTCAATATTTTCCTGGGAAGGAGAATTTTTTCAATAAAGGCATCGTATAAGAAGTAATGGTGAATACCTCCATAACAAAGAGGGAGTGTTGATTTTTGAGGTAGCTCTGTTTGGTATTCCCAGATACTTAAGTTGGTCCCTAAAAGGAAATATAAAGGAAGAAATTTAAAAATAAAATTTGAATTTATTTTGTTTCCAAAAGTCAAGTTGGCCTAGCTAAGGAGACACACCTTTTGGGGCACCCTAAAACCACTATATATTGTCATTCGACCTCATCACTTGGGAGAAATTCAGATATTTTCACAACATCTATTCTTCTGTACTTATGTAGGAGCTAAGGAAAGAAGTCAAGTTTTCTATGGAGGATAATTTTCTATAGCAACTGAGTTTATTTTATAATTGACCAATGATGACCAACAAGCTAGCTTGCGCATGTGGCCACAAGGTTTGAATATTTTACCAAGCTTTTATAGGAATCTCTTCTGGGAAATTGACCATAGGTTGACCAACTTTTAGAGGAGCTACAAGAGGCCAAAATTTGACCCTGTTGACTAGGATTAACTGAGTTTTAGAGGCAACGACAGGATGGTTGAAATTAGTATGTTTGACAAGGTTTGAATTAATTGTTTATGTGGTTAGTTTTCCCTGTTTTTCCTGGAAAGACATATTGTACCTTTCCTTGAATTGAAAATTTTCTCCTAGAAAATATTGTTCGATTTTCTCTGATTTTTGGTTTCCCAGGTGAAAACATTGTGTCTATTTATGATCCTACTATCATTATTACATTATGGTTGATATTTTCTATGTATTGGTTCTTATTGATGAATGTTACATAAGTGAACTTGTTTAAGAAATCATTGGAAGTAATTATTAGTATAGAATACTAGATTTCTCCTTAAAAAGTTAACAAAATTAAAATATGTTTTTCAATTTATGTTAAGTTCATGGTTGTCTTGTCTTGTATGGTGATTATTGATCGAGATTTTATTAAAAAAATAACCTTATACTACAGCATAGTTATGAGTACAAATTCATGTATAAGTATCTCATCCAGATGTCTTTTTTCTTTAACATATCTTTGCTTCATGATTAATAACGCATTTAACATTAACTGAATAAGCCTCAATGATCAACTATTAAATATATTACTTACAAGAAGTATTTAATGAAAGTAAACACGAGCAAGATGAAAAGTAAAAACTAGGAGAAAAGGTAAAATGACTTCCCTTACAGTGACTCATTTCCAATTCAATGTCTTCATAACTGCTTTATTCACTAATGAAATAAGCTATTTCTAAATTTAATATAATATAACAATAAATTGAAATATCCAATGAGGCCATCAAAGACTTGCAAGAGGATGTACAATAAATATTAGAAACATAAATGTAACTAATATCAAACAAAATGAAAAAAACTAAAAATATCAAGATATGTACACTGAAAACTATTAGGAGATGAAGATAAAGATATCTAAATATACTATGAATAATATCATTATGATTTAGCTCAAGCAACTTAATAAAATCATGAGGACTTGCCTCATTCACTTAATAGTGTCCAAAATTTTGTATTTAAAAGAAACCATTTCTTCCCATGGAGCAGATTGAAAACTGTAAGATAGGAAAGAAGAATTTGCATTCTCCACATAAATTTACTCATGCTCAAGAGCATCTAATTTATTCATATGTACAATATCACTCATAATTAATCTAATTCAACCTAGCCATTATAGTTGTCTTAACCCTCAAGTCATATGTACAACAGGAATTAGAATTAGAAATTGAATTAATACTGAACTGCATGAAGAAAGATTTAACATATGCACATTTACCTCTAATAGGTACAGGAAAAGAACCTATTATTTACAAGAAATTTCACTCAACATCAAGGAAAATTTTAAGGATCGATATCTATTTGAAAGTTTATAATTCTTGGCGAATCTTAGTAACTTATAATATAAAAATTGTAAAATGTTAGATGATATTTTTGTAAAAATATCTAACATTTGGATTATATTATATTAGTATATATAATATCTTAGTTATTTTTAAGGTAAAATAATTTAATGTTATAAAACTTGGGCAAATTATTTTTAGAGAAAAATGGAAATAGGTGAATATTTGTTTTTGGAAATGTATATAAATTTAGCCCATCTACGATTATTAGCCCCTAAAATTTTCCCTACTCAACATGATTTCTCCAACCATGCTTTCATTCTATCATGAAAGCCAATGTGTTGAATATGAAACTATTGCAGGGAAAATGTAGTTGGAAAATAATATGCTAAGAAACATTATAAATATCACCCTATAGAGAAAGGTTAGAATTTAAAATGAAAGATCATTACTATATAATGAAATCTTCTTTGCAATTGATTTTACCAAACAAGATTCAATTGGATCATCAAAGTCAGGATGGAAATTTGTTAAAGGTCTCAGAAGATTTGTAGATGGATAAGATAACTCATAAGATTCAAATCATGTACTTTGAAGCAATGAAGCTTTTGGAAGATTTATTCTAAAGGAAAGGGTAAGCTAATAAGACAAAATCATAAATTGAAACTGAAATAATTTAAGTCTTGATGCTTATAATCCAAGGTTTGAAAATCATTTGAATGTTCTTCCACTAATGCATTTGGTGAATTCTCAATACTTGAGTATTCAGAATACCATTAGTTGTTGCTGCAAAAAACACCCTCCAAAATTTGGTATACACTTGAATTTTGGAGTCTAATGTGGATCTTTCGGTCATTCTTTCCATAGTCACCTTCTGGTCGATCAATTCTTTGTTAAGTACTCTATCCTTCTTCTTAGTTTGTAAGTGTCAAAAGAACCTTCCCACTCATTCTCAGTCCATAATAAGTTCATGGGCGCACTCTTTTATGCAAGCTTGAATAGGTATATAAAAATTCCGTCAAGTCAATCATGTGAAATTTTCAACCTATGTCAACATTCAATGCACACTCTCATCAACAATACCTCACTTTTGGTTTTGATTATTCTTTGATTTCGGTTAGTTTTCCAACTATCAATTTTGTGCATGTTCACTTTCACATGTATCACTTTCATGTTTATGACTATCAACTTTTCTTTTCCTTTTTTTTTTCAGTTAAATAAGTGTCATTTTATTCTTATCTTCATTTTGGCATGTGTCGTTTTTAGTGTCATTCACATTTTGCAAGTGTTGTTTGCAGTTTCCTCTTATTACCGCAAGTGTCATATTTTGAACATGGAAAGTGTCGTACATCGCAAAAATGTAGTTTTGGTTTGTTTCAAGGGGTAACCTTGGTGCTAATGAGTCATTATTATCATGTATACATTTCCTCAAGCATTATCGTACAAGTGTCGTCACTTTCATTGCAAAGTGTACCTTTAGTGTCACACTTGGGGGAAGTTGTCGCAATATCTTCACATTGAGGGAAGTATGTTGTTCATGTGTCCATAGTGATAAATTTTGTGATGTAAACTATTATAAGCATGTGATCATGCTCAATTTTTTTCCTTTTTCACTTTGGACTCACTGATCCCACTCTTAGACAAATTTGGAAAAGTTCCTTCCCTAGCAACTTGACCTCACTCAGCCTTCCTGAACTACCCACTACATAGTATTATCCCTCAAGATCAAACCTTTCCTTTTGGAACTATGTAATTCATAGAGCTTGCCTTCCATAATTATACACTACATAGTCTCAATCCTTAGACTTGACCCTTGAGATGTAGAACTACATAGACCCTACCTTCCAATCACCTTCTTCTGCACACTACAAAGTCTCAAGAAATAAGATTCAGTCTGAACTCTTGAACTATGCAACTACGCAAGCCATAGGCCTCTCTCCCTCTAGATCTGTGCAGTGGGAAACCTCAAGCCTCAAGCCTGACTCCTTGAGCCCCTTAACTACATAATTATCTTTCCTTGGCCTGCCTAAACTGCACATTATGCAGTTGCAAGGCTCATTCCTGGCCCCGCACCTTTGGAGCTATGCAAATGCACAATCCTTGAGCCAATATCTCAGCCTATCACCTAGTTCCAACTCAGTTAATGGTTTTCATGAAGCATGTTAGACTAGGGGTTTATCAGACTGATGTTTTCTTGTCATGAATGGATTTTAGTTGCAGATATTATATCATTTTATGACAAGATGATGAATGAGGAGATGAAGAAGGAGACCTTTATAGAAGACACCTTTGTAGTTGCAAAGACAATTTGATCAGTCAAGAAAAGGAAAAGGGACACCAAATTGCGACAACAGCTGGAGATCAAGATCATAGTGGAGACTCATACCTTCAAGAATTAGGGAGGTGGAAGAAGAAGAACATGTGCTATCTTTCAAGAAGACACGAAGACAACAACAAAAATAATGGCTTGACATTGCCATATCATCATGAATTCCATGTCATCAATGTCATGTCATATTTTTTCCAGGTTTCATGCCATCATTTGTCACATCATTTGTGGATTATGTAATTTCAATGTATGAGTAATGTAATGTAAATTGGAAGTCCAAGAGTCATCTATAGAATGTGAAAATTCATGGAGTAAAAAGGTCATATAGAAGTAAAAGAATCACGAGGGTAGTCCAAGAGTCACAAGGGAGGTGAATGGTCACCCTATTTTTTATATATACACCCTCATAGATCATGCAAAGGACTTTTCACCTTGTCTCCTCCTACTGGGAATTAGAGCAAAATATAGTTCTTTTGGAGGAGCAACTGGTTGCTCTAATGCTCCACTATTAGATCTAGTGGTGCTCATTGTATTGATGTATCATGGAACTTTTGCATATTTTCAAAGCTCATTGAGCCATCACACTTTCATGCGTATGTCATAAATATTGTAAGAATATTCTTTGAATGTTTGCGATGTATGTTGTTTTCATCTGTACTAAGGAAATTGAACTACTTCAGTGGATTTCGTACTTCTATTGTTGAAGGTGTGTTTTATGTATTTTAACAATCATTTCTTCTATGTGAACTATTTCACTAGTTGTACAATAATTCATTTGTATGTATATACTCGTGTGTCTTTATTAGATCAATACTATTACTCTTCTTTTAAAGGCTCACTTTTTATCTCCCTTTAGGTAGAAGAACCTTGATACATTCTGCAGCTGAACAATCCATGAGGCATACTCACTTGTTCATCTGAAAGTACATGTACATTACTCTCTTGTGCTGACCATCATAGCCAAGGAAAATCTCTAAGAACATATGGCAGTCGAGACTTATTTCTAGAAAGGCTCTCACACCAAACGGTGCAAAGTCTAGTTGGGACTTTTCATCAAGGAGACCCCCATGGTTGACAGATTTCCAACACCATCAGAACCATCATAAAATACCCAAAAATTGAAATATAAAGGTTTTATATATGTGTGTGTGTGTGTATCTATGAGAAAAATTATAGCATATGAAAAACATCCATAAGTTTACATCATATGGTACAATAATGTTACAAGACACAAGGGATTTATTTCTAAAAAAATATTTTTCAAAAGTATCATTTAAGATAATGTAATTGATGTCAATAATATTATCTAGTTGTGAAAATTATTCAAAATCATGACAAGATTCATTAGGAACTTGATTGATAATATCATAATCATAAATAGGAAACTACATTTCTTCTTGAAAATTGAAATCATTATGATTACGAGAAGTTTCAAGATAAGGATCAATTATGACTTTATGAGTATGAGTAGAGATCTCATATTGTACTATAAATAAATTTGAGGATTGACAACATGGGGAGCTGATATATTCATCAAAGGGTGAAATGCATCAATATTTTCAATCTCCAAATCATCATAATAAATGGCTTGAATATATTCCTTCTTAAAATATAAATTAGAACTGGAAGAATACCTAGATGAACATGCATGAGAACTATTGAAAGAATGATTATTCAATGATTCCTCATCCTAATTATAACTAATGCAATATTCATAACTTATTTGATTTATGATAGCTCGCGTGTCTTCTAAAAAATCATTTGTATGAAGAGGAACTAGTAAATGATTATCAAACAAATTACTGTCAACAAAAAGATTAGGGTATAATGAAAAGTGTTTGTTTGAGTAGATGAAACTAAATTTCTCTCTACTCTTAGTATAATCATTATCATTAGATACTCATACTAGTTTTCCATTGATTTCATGAACATAAATATCAATTCTTTTATATTTTCAAATAATTTTAGGATTGTAATCAATTTCACTAGATACATGTTTACATTCGTGAAAGTGAGTATCTAGGTGCTATGAATTGTGTGGTTGAACACCATTGATAATAATATCATGAAAATAAGTAAAATTTGTTGTAGGAAGCATGCTGTAAAAAGGAATATCGTCATAACTAATGTTTTTTGTTTGAGTCACTAATTTGTCAATATCCTTTTCATTACAAAAAATAAGTTTATCACAATCTAAAATAGTTTTAGGTGTAACTGCCCCAAGTAAAAATTTGATGTAATAAAAGTTAATAAAGGAAAAAATAGACCACTGTTAAGGGACACTTTTCCCAAGCCGAATGCTGGAAAAAACATCCTAGTGGTTTTTCATTTTGGTTATTATGGCTAGAGAAAATTGGCAAAGGAAATGACTAAGGCTTTGGAAAGGCAAAGAGGCATTATTTGACATTTTATTTCTGAAAATAATGGAAATTAGGAGAAAATGAGGGTGAAAGGTCCCAATTTGCATGTGAGGAGGAAAATGAAGGAAAATAATGGAAAATTGAAGAAAACAGAGGCCTCATTAATAAAAAGGCTTTTGAGCATTAGTTAGTAGCTTTTTGTCGCCTTTTGTCAGTTCATTTTTAGAATTAGTCTCATAGAGGATAAGAGTGCCAAGAGGAGAAGAAGATCAAGCAAGAAAAGGAAATAAAACAAGCAAAGAAAGGAAAAGAAAAGGAAAGGAAAGAAAATATAAAGCAAGGAATGGTTGGCTCAAACAACTTCAACAGGAATACTTGCACGTAACATATTGCATGTATGATTTCCTAGCTGGTTTTGACATGCATGGTATGTGCATGTTGGTATTTTTTTCTCCTGATGTTGGTGGCATGGTTCTTCCTAGTCTCGATAGAGGTTTTCAACCTTGAATTTCCATTTTCGGATAGCCATGGTGTGATCAAATTGTTCTCAATTTTGAGCTTTGGAATTTTTAGATGGTTTTAGAATCTAGGGTGAAGGTGGTCTTAAGAAAATTCATAAAGACTTAGGAATCCCTTGACCAGTAATGGTAGGATACACGATAAAGCTTGAGGGTAGAGACAAGAAAATTCCTCATGGATGGTGAAGGAATCTAGAGTCATTCCAAAGTCAGTTTGGTTTTCTGATCTCAAGACTGGTTTAGGTGAGATCATGATATGGTGAGGGTGGAGGTGGTTTAACCTATGGATTCCCTTGGTTATTTCTGGATTGGTTTATCCATGAGATCCCACATTCATGCTTGGAATATGGCACAGAGGTGACTAGCTGAATGAAATATTTGGTTTATCCATGTCTATGGTTGGGTGGTACATGGAAGTCCCGAACTTGGTTAGCCCTTGCCTATGTTTAATGAAAGCTAAGTTCTCATCCTTTCATTGGTAAATGTACTTGTTATTATGTGCATTTAATGGATATTCTCTTATTGTTATTGATATGGTTATATGTTGGTTTTAAGAATGGTTATGTGACAGTTATTAGTCATGGATCTTTTCATGTTTTTACTTGTAACTAAAAGAATAATGGATGCAAAACATAATTTATGTTAAGAAAACTAATGTGAGAAGGTGGTGAACCTTCTTGTTAAGTCTCAGATGAGTTTTCAGTCCCTTATATTCAGACTTGCATTCATGACTTGTAGGTTGCATATCTACCAAGTATTTAATGGAATGTCAGTCTCGGTTGCGAATGGTCAGGTCTATTCTTGGTGTCATCTTTTGGTTTACAAGCATTTTCCTTATGTATTTTATGGCTTCTGGAAGTCACATGGATTTTTAGGCAGAGGCTTAGCCCCAACCCTAGAAAATATCCTTAAATCTCGTAGTCACTAGCACAACAATAGTAGGAAAAGTCCACAATCACACTCCTATAGGTTCATGGGAGAAACTGGTACTCATAGTCACATGGATGCATTACAAGGGAGCGACGTGGGGTGAAACTTAGGGAAAAGTTGATTTTTATCAAGGGTTGCACTCCTGGGGGATTGGGATACTCCTGGAGGGTCTGTGGCACCTAAGGGAAGTCAGTAATGTCTATTATGTCAACTCCGTTTCCTTAAGGTCACCAAGGAGGTTGAGTCTTGTCATAGTAGCCCCTCATCTGATGTTTACCTCAGCTAATCCAGTGAAAGTGGGTAGATATGAGGGTAGGTGTGGTTACATCAGGATTGTAATTGACTTTATTAGATGTACTCATACTTTCCTAAAAGTGTTCATTAACAAACTCTAAATTGTTAGTTTAAATAGGATCAACAATGTCACTACTAGACTCAAAAGAATCACCAACTCTAGCATGTACACTTAGAAAAGAGAGATCATTAGGTTCTTCAGGATTATTCGGTATACAAGGAAGAGAATAGAGGTGAAGAAATCATTTAGTTAGATCTATGTCAGAAGGTTTATCTTGAGCCTGAAATTTAAGACATATTAATCTAAATCTAATGATAAAGTATTATAAATTTCACCTTCTAGTCTATGTAAGTTTTCAAGTTCGAGACAGACCTCATTGTAGCCATAATATTGTAATGCGTGAAGTAATTTACCGACAAATTGATCCCATGTGTGTATAGAATTAACTCGCAAGGATTGGCACCATTTCTTGGCTTGGTCTATGAAAGTGACAGTGAAAATCCTACACATGTTAGCTCCATTAATATCATAAAAGGTACAATTTTGAATATATTGAAAAAAATATGTAGCTATAGAAATTTTACCCTTACCATCAAACTTATTCTTTGATAGGATATTTACTTTTGCGATACAGAAAAGTTATGGTGTTACGAGATACTTTCACAATTTAGAAGAGTTGAGACCTTCGGCTGACTTTTCAACCAATTTATGTCGGTCAAATGGATTTGGGTAATATTTGAGAGTTCATGGCTTCTACATTTTTATGATATCTGTGGATCCAAACTGATGTTGCCTCCTCAAGCTTAACATAATATAATTTAAAAACAATCTCCATTCTTTTTGTAAGTGTATACCTTACAAGATAAGTTATGTTCAAAATTATATAATAAATATTATATTATATGGCTTTGGTATATATAAAATATTTATATATGTTTATTATATATAGTTAATATGTGATATTGTATATTCTTATATATAAGAATATACAAGATATCATATTTGCAGTAATATAATATACCATATATTAAACATATATTTCTCATTGATATAATGGTTTATTGAATATAGTAAAGTGGTTTTATTAATATGCTTCACGTAGACTGAACTGAACGTCTGGTCTTTCATTGAACATAAGTCTGTCTTGAATTGAACCATTGAACTCCTATGTCCTGTATGTCAATTCGAGGTAGAGTTAGCATCGTTAGTATCGGTATCGAGGTTAAAGTTATAGGTTTATAGGTTTATTTATACATAATTTATTATTTACAAAATTATATACACACATGAACATAATATAAAATTTATTTATATCAATAAATTATTATTCAAATTTCTCTAATAACATGAGCACGAAAGCATGAGAATGCTTCCATGTAGACATCAAGTAGAACGACGAATCAAAGAGAAAAAGTAGCATTTGAAAACGCTGAGCAAATCAAGTCATCAAGATAGTGAAAACAACCTAAGGATTTAAAAGTTCATAATTTTCAATCCAAAGTTCAAAATCAAACAAACTTAATATCGTTGGAAATATCTGGAAGAGGTGGAGAGAATGGAGTGGTAAACAATATCAAAATAATGAAATCCAAAATTGCTCGAAATAAAACAATGCAAAGGGATATTGGAAAAATTTATATAGGTATCCGTTATTTTTCTTAAAAATTTAGGGGAGGTGTTAATGTCTCAACAAGTCTATATTGAAAAGATATATAGATCAACATGTATTGAATAGTACCATGCATATAGTCCAAAGACACAACTCAATTGGTGATTAATGTGATGTGAAATCATGACAACTAAGAGATCCAAGGTTCAATGCCCCAGTCATGACCTAGTTTACAAAGAGGATAACATGTTGTAGGCCCCCAAATGTATAGCAGTAGTAGCAAAAATCAACCCTTTGTTATGTGAGTATGAAACTATTCTAATTGTTGATTCTTCTATGTTACAAAAAAATAAAAAATAAAGATATAGTATCATACATATATTTAGGATTATATGATTTAGCAAATTAGCATTTTTGAAGTTAGAAATAATTGTGATTTACAATGTGACACAACTAAATTAGAAACTAGAGATTCATATTAGAACATTTTGAAGGAGAGTTTTGAATCTACGTATGAACCTTCATTCAATTCATTTTGGACTTTTATGTTTCATTTTCCTAAGGTGGTTTCTCAATTTTCATATAGAATATCTAATCCGTAAGTAATTCTTATAAAAATATTTCATCGACACAATTTTTGTAAAAATTAAACTTGTTTTCCCTAATTAAACAAATTTCTTAAGTTTTAATCACTAACTAAAAAAATTCAAATTTGGTTTCAAATCAAAATTAATACCATGTTTTGGCATATGCCAATCTTAACAGTATTGTTTGATGTTCAAATCAACAATCTAATCCTACTAACCAACTAAATGTAACACTCTAATTTCCAATTAGTGATTTAAATGGTTTGAGATGGGTGCTAGAAGTATATCTTTGGTTTGCAATGATTGACACAAGTCATGCCTTCAATTTTTTCTTTTGTAGGTAGTCATGTTTTTTTAGGGTATTATCTATATTTTGTAATGGTTCCATTTCATAAATCAATAAGTCTTGTAGGTTGTTCTTGTTATACTTGTCACGGTATTATGTATTCAATTTTTCTTTGATTATGTATTTGTTTGTCTTTGACCAAAAAATTATGTGGTTTATCCATAGTTTAACATTGAGAATTCAATTTTTGTTATTTATTATTATTATTTAGATTTATTTATTTGTAAGGTGGTTGATTGAGTTCTTATTATGGGTTGTTTAATAACTTTCATTTCTATTAGTTACTATTTTTTAGTTTTTAGTTTATTCTTTTTATTTCACTTTTTTTATTTTATTCATTTTTCCTTTCTATTATTTCTGTTTTCGTGAAGTAGATATTTTCTTCACATTTTCTATTAAAATGACCGTTATTATATTAAAATATATCTTTGATTATTATATATATATATATATATATAATAATATATTTAGTAGATAGATAGATAGATAAAAAAAAATTAAATAAAAGACACACATATTAAAAGTGGTATGATGTGTGTTAAATTAAAGCAATATTAATTATCAAATTTCTTATGTTTTTTGTGAGAATAAACATACTGTATTTATGTTGTTTTTTTTAATAAAATCTTTATATTTTTTATTTTATTGTTTAATTAAGCTATATTTAAACTAAGTGTTTCTCGTTTCTTTTCATATCAGTTCTCTTAATATCATTATATTCATTATTATATCATTACTTTTTCTATTCAATTATTATTACTTACACCAATGCTGAAAGCACTTTCCACTTTAATTATTCTTAAGTTTAAAAAATTTCAACTTTCCATTCTAGAATTAAAACTAAACCCCAATATTAAAAACGAAATTACAAAATTAAAATTGAAAATTATATCTGGATCTTGTGGTTGGATGGCGTTGGAATTTTATCTTGATCATGTGGTTGGCTAGGATCCTTGGTTAGTAAAAAAAAAGTTATGCAGTTGAATCAGTAATTTGGTAACTACACCGTATGCATTGTGGCCTTGTTAGGTTTTGAATATCATCAATCAATATTATGTGTCATCATTGCTATATTTCCCATTTTTCTCCCGTCCATGCATGTCCATTTCCTTGAAATTTTGTTAGTTATTCAATTTTCTGTTAGAAAGTGTTCATCTTAAATATTTGTTTATTTTATATTTTATATTTGGATCTTGTTACATTTAAGGATGTTCATGTATTGATGGTAATGATTGATTTTTTCCAAAGAAAAAAAAATAGCATTTTTGCGAGCATTTTTGCGATTGATGTAATAAAATTACAAAATTATCTTGAATATTTTTGTTATTGATGTAATACAATTATAAATTTGTATGTTTATGGGTATTTTAGAGAGTAAAATTTATTTATTTATACAAATGTCTTTAATATTTGGTTATTGAGTGTAATAAAATTATAATGTATATGTTATGGGTGGTATTGATGTAATAAAATTATAAATGGTATAGTTATGGTTTCTTTTAGCTAGTACAATTTGTTTACTTATACTATGAACATGTTACATGACTCACTTTGGAAAATAAATAAAAAATTATATAAATTTACAAAATGAATTTCAATTTCCCAATTTTTAGTCTTTTACATGACTAGAAGTAATGAATAAAAAGAGATAGAAAGAAGGTCACAACTTTTCCCATTCATCATAATTCCTCATAACATGTTAGTCTTCAACAAAACATAAAGTTGCAAGAAATTATTTTACATTACAACAATAAAAAAGTAAACATGATCAAAAGTGATGTGAATAAAACTAGTTATGTCACATTTGGGTTCTTGTAATAAGGATAGTAATGGGAAACTTTTCATACTGACTATTCCATTCATGCATTGATTGACCGATATGGAATGAAATGTGCAGGTGAGAAATGCCTTTTGCTCAAGCCAAGCATAGAGTGAGCTTGAGAACTATAATCTTGCAAAGAATATTTGTTTCTCTTTTTATGCAAATAAAAAGGAAATGTTATGATATCTAATAGGTGTAGGATGCCTCTAGCTCCTCCCTATGGAGGATTTCATTGTGATGCACCATTGGAAAAGTCTTATGGCATGTATCTATTTATAGGAACAAGGAGTATCCTTGTCGGAAAGTGTGACTTTATGGATTACGTGTTTATGCTTTGAATGGAATATTTCAGTGGCATGATTTCTTTGTCTTCAAACAACATTGAGTTCCTTGTAAACATACCCCCTAGAAAGCTGTACGTGGTAGGGATTTACACTATGTGGTTTATAGGTTGGATACCAAGGATATTACAACTTCATATTTTGAGTTATATTTCCATTCATTTTTCATCCATGTTATCTATTCTACCTGCTTCCATACTTCTATACTGTTGTTGTAGAGGGCTTCACTGGCAAAGTAATACAATACCACATGCTTGCATATTGGGGCATAACAAATGATAAAAAAATTGAAATAATATGTTGAGCATATAATAGGGGGTAAAGGGTTTTTATATGTTGTATAAAAATATATGTATTATAAGGTATTGTTTGTACAATACATTTTTAAATCAAGTCCTGAAGGAATGGATTGAAAAGTAGGATGCATAAGAGACAAATTCAACTAGTTCCTTTCTAAGTCCATAGTATAAAGAAATCTTGATTGATAGGTTGTAGTTGTTTGTTATGTTAGTTGAGTTTCCATGTTACTTATGACCTTTTAATTTCTCTCTTCAATCTTCTGGTAATCCATTTGCAATGTATCTAATGGGGAAGGAGCCTCTTCAATTGGAAATGTCACAAGATCAATAGAAATAGAAGAATAAATTCATGCTAAGTTTCCCAAGTGCATTTGGAAACTAGGCTAATCTAAGGGCCCTTTTGTCAATTTAACTTGTACAACTCCTTCATCTTGTCCCTGAACCTTTGAATCCTTCATCTTATACAATGTATATCAAAAGAAGGAAGGTGCATTGTATAATTCCTCTAGGGCCATAAGGGAGACATCATGAGTCACTATACTAGCGAAATAAATATATAACAGTATAAAAAATGTTAATGAAAAATGGATACCTACAATATGTAGTGAAATTAGGGGCTTTTTAAATTGGGAAGGTTTATTTATTTCATATTGGTATGGGGTTAAATAAAGTGATTTTGGAGGTATTTTCCAATATGTAGTGGGGCATTGTTTAGTATGCCTCGAACACAGATGTTATGTCATAGGTTCATTGAGTGAATCCCTTGTGGTTTATTTCAACTTCAATATCACAAAGGAAACATCTTCACAAGCCTTGATAGCTTATTTTTTGTATATTATCCTAGGTGAGTGCCTTATTCTTTAAAATATTCCTCATGATTATTTTTTCTTTTGGTAGATATTTCATTTTCCAAAGATTTTTTCCTCGCTATAATTTTAGGTTTTCTCTATCCTATTGGGCTATATTATTCTAATAAAACTTTGGCTCATAATTTCCAATAGGATTCAATTACCAAACAATTTTATCATCTTCTTAGTTAAAATCACAAAGGAGCTTCAAAGAATTTGTATGTAATTCTCTAAGGTTTCCACACCTTCCTTTCTAAGACTGATTTCTATCCAAGATATCCATCTTTGCTACCTTACAAGATTCAATGATCAAACAACTTGATCTTATTTCTTAGTTAATGTCACAAAGGATTTTCAAAATATTTTTGTGTAATTCTCCAAGGTTTCCACACCTTCCTCTCTAAGACCACTTTTTCTCTAGGATAACCATATTTGTTTCCATATAGGATTCACTGACCAAACAAGTTTATCATATTTCCTAGTTAAAGTCATGAAGAAGCTTAAAATAATTTTTATGTAATTCTCCAAGGTTTCCACACCTTCCTCTCTAAGGCTAATTTCTCTCTAGAATAACCATCTTTGTTTCTTGTTGTTATGGTTCAAGAGATCTATTTTCCTCAGTGTATTGTAACACTTTCTTTGGAGATTATATATTATATGAATGTTTAATGCGTTCTTATTTACACCCTATACAAGTACCCATGCCAATGACCACTTCTTCTCCACTTTTAATGTTGTAGACTATCTAATTACCTATGAAGTGCAAAGTAGATAGAATAACTTTCTTGATAATTGTATCAGTTTGCAATTTTTTCTATGGCTAGCAAATCCAGTTGAAAATGGATTGCTATGGGATATATATTTCCTTGGTCATATGTTCCCAAAGTCCCATTCCTTCTATGAGACTCCAAGCATTTTGAGTTATTGATCTATCAACTTTTGTAGATATTCCTCTGGAATAGTTCATAACAACATATTTAATATAATATTGAAATCTTTAATGTGAATGTTAATTCCTTTTAGATCTCAAATTCCTTTTTTACTTTATGCTTAAACGAACAAACTATATGAAATGTGAGAAAAATAAAATAGAAATAAGTACACACATCGTCCACAATAGACACAAATTTAAATTTGGTAAACCCTTACAAGATACAAACTAATTATACGGTGAGTTTGCTCTTCTATCTTTTCTCTGGTATGGAAATATGAAAAAATGAAGGAAGAAGGTACTATTTATGGAGTTTTCTTGAGAGTTATCACCTAAAGAGCTATTGAACAATTTTAACCCCCTTCATTCTCCTCTCTAATCTCCCACTCTCAGTTGTCTTACTCAATTGTGTAACAAAATACAATACCATAGAATGGAGCCTCTACTCCTCCTAGCAACCTAATATTTTACATAGGCTAATATCCAACTAGGGATAAGATTAGACTCCCTCAACCCTCAACTAGAGTTATGATTTCTAGACCTTATATATTCCTTTTGAAATTCCATTTGTGGCTAACCACATATGCATGAGTAGTGAGATTTTATGTGGCATCCTCTCATATCATCGTGGTTGACGTAGTAGGTCAACTTGTAGGAGGCATAAATTTTTCATATGAACTCCATTTGATGAAATTATTACATCATTGAAAATGTATCTGAGTGCAGAATAATGCCAATGGGTTTGATGCAAGTGAGAGTTTCCTGACACAAAAATGTCATTTAGCACCTCAAAATAGTTCTAGAATGTTTCAAACACTAATTCTACAAATTTGGACATGTTGTTAAGATGATCCTACAAGTTGATTTCTCCAATTTTTCCCACTTTGAAATCATTGAGATAGATGAAAAATATTATAATCATCCAATCTAGATCATTTGCAAATATTTTGAGGATCAGAAGATGTTTTTCATCCTTTGACTTGTAAGAGATATTGGGATAGCTAACTTTTTCCAAGAAGCAAGTACCATTTACCCCCAACTTCTCCTAATCATAGGAAATTAAAAAAAAATTATATAATATTGTCCTATATACCTTTTTGGATATAAGCTACTGACATATAGTAAACTAGGATGGCTTCTAAAACTTCCTTGACCAAGACAAACTAGCCACCTGGAGAAAACCAATACTAGTACCAAATGTTTTTTTTTTTTCGATTTTTCCAAGAAGCATAGCCATTCTACTTTTTTATATTGATTGGATTTTAGATGGAACCATAGATATTTGAATACCACATGAAAGTCTCCATTTGATAAGGAAATATCTTAGAGATATCATTCCTTTTCATTTTTGAGAGACCCTAGAAAACCTAAGGTTTCTATTGTGTTGACTTTTGTCCTTGTGGCTTCACAAAATAGATCACTGATCTAATAAATATTTTATACTATGTTCCTTGATTTATCATAGAAGATTAGTATTCCATCCACAAAGAGAAGGTGAGTTATGTTGCAATATTGGTCCATATTTATACCTTTGAGGTTTTCATCTATTACAAATTATTTTAAGGATCTACTAATTCCCTCAATTGCCAAAGGAAAGAGGGGTGGTGATAGAGGGAAATCTTGTCTTATTCCATGCTTAGATCCAAAGAAAGGAGATCTAGACCATTTAAGAAAATTTAAAATGATGCTAAGATGATGTAACTCAAAAACTAATTGACAAGGCATGGTAGAATATAAGATTCACAACGTTGAATTTGATATATAGATAACTTACTCAATTAAGAACCTTTGAGAGGTCAACCTTTAAAGTAAGGGATTTATAGTTGCAAAAACCTAAATATTTTTAGAGAGATATATATTGAAAGAATACTTTTTAGTATATAAGCAACTATTTTGGATATTAATTTGTAAACATAGTTATAGAGACATATGGGAATGAAGCATTAAAGTTTTTAAGGATTATCAATGTTAGGAAGTAGAATGAGGAAGTTAGTGTTGAAGGAAACTAGTGTTTGACATGTTGTGTGAGAGTATTCAACAACTTTCAAAAGGTCACGTTCAATGAAGTCATAGTAGCCCATAAAAAATTCTATATGGATTCTATTCCATCCTATACTTTTTGCATTTTGAAAGATTTATAAGATCTTGACAAGTTCCTCTTTGGTATTTTCACCCACTAGGCCTTAGTTATCGTCTTGGCTTATGAAGGTCGGAAAGAAGTTTGAGCTTGATATCTTGAGGGTACGTCAATATATCTTTGGATTATTTCTCCAAAGTGCGTTGAAGTACTACACTTCCTTTGATGCCAAAGCAAATAATGTGGTTTCTCTGGATATACTAAGCTTATCAATCCCCTAGACTATATTGACATTTTTATAATTGTTGGAAAAATAATGCAATAATTTGGTGTTTTCATCTCTAGCTTACAACCAAATGGCTCTACTTTTGATTCTCCATTCCTTTTCTTTTTCAAGTAATATTTTCTTATGGTTTTACTCAAGAATATTCATTTTTGCTTTGGGTCATTAATGAGAAAACTATGGCCCTCTCTTAGTTAACAAGTTTGCAATTTGACATCAATTTCCACAAGTTGTTTATCATCATTCTTCCTCTTTTTTCTAGACCAATTTATGGAAAAAAAAAATTGCTCACTTTAAATTATGATGAAATTGAATTTGGGTGGAATTTGGGTAGGAGGTGTTATAGGGTCTATAGATCTCTTTAATTTCCCAAAGAAAATCTCGTCCCCCAACAAGTCAATGTTTGATTTGAATGAATTGGTGGATTCTCCTATAGGGGGTTATTTCTAGAAGTATAAGGCTATGACACAAGTTGTTCCCTATAGATACCAAACAATAAAGATGGGGATTCTCTTCAGGAAAGGATTCTGATAGCAAGAAATGATTTAATTATTTTGCCACATGAGCCTCCCTTGTTCTCATATTTATCCATTTGGGTAAGAGTTTTGTGTGATGGATGTACCATAGGCTAGTAACCTCTAATTTCACGATTAATAAATATATTAAAGGATCCAGTTTGTAACATGCCTCCTCCCACATTTACCCAATTTCACTGGCCTTCCAGGGTAAACATGAGATGAAGAGTTAATATGGCTTGACCCGACCTCCAAGCTCCAATTAAGGAAGTGGGGTCGATAGATTGACAACTCACAACATCCCTCAAGTTTACAAGACACGCATTGGTCAAATGACTACCCTAGGTCACCATTCCCTTAACTGCCACTATTTTTCCACAATATTAACCCCCAACCGCATGCATGACATGTCCTGGGTGTGGTTATAAGCCTCCAACTCCATGCACAACATTGCTTCCAACTCCATGCACAACATTGCCTCCATGCGGTTGTGATCCAACTTGCGCAGTTCAGAGGTTGTGGTCCTGTGATTTGAGTCACCTTTCCAAGCTAGCCTCCAGACCACTACCCAAAAGTTCCTGAGACATTCCAGAATCATTATTGACATGATAACAAAGCTAAAAATTTATTCTCAAACTGAAAACTTGATTTAGACTTAGTAGAACACACTATAATTTTTGTAAAACACATGACAAACATGTCAGCTATAGGTCATGAATGCATACCTAATAATATAAGTTTGGTATTCATCTAAAAAAAAATCACAAAGAAGGCTCTATTTCCTCTCCATATAGCGGCAACAACACATATTAATCCATACATTCATTAACTAATCAATAACTAAACAATTCCTGACAAGATCCATAGATGATACACACCATATAACCAACATATAACTAGAAATAACCAACATATGAGCCATGGAAACTTACCCATACTATCACCAACATAACCAGTACAAGTATACATGAATCGCAGTAGAATAAGAGCTCTTATTAATATATGAAAATACCAACTAAGACAGGGACTTCCATGTACCACCTGACCATAGATTGGGATGAACCAAATCTATCTTTCATTTAATCACCCCCATGCCATATTCTAAGCATGAATGTGGGATCTCATGGAATAAACTGAGACAAAATCAAGCCAAGGCTTCCATAGGCTAGACCACCTCAACCCTTAACCACAGTGATTCCACATCCACAGTTGGACATCGCTAACACCAACTAGATTGGTCTCTACCCAAGTTGTCAAGGTCTCCATGGACTAGTAGCTTAACCCACAACCTTCCAGAGCTTGAGTGAATTTGTCCAACCCGGGCTCAAGAAGTTTTAATCTAAATCATGAGACACACTTCTACTCTACTATTTAGTGGAATTAAATTCACAATTTAGAACAACAACCACACACATGAAATAAGAAATAACACACATGAACGATATTTTTCTAGGGGAAAGCAATTGCTAGAAGCCCCTTATGCCTACTTGCATTAATCACATGAATAAATATGTATTACAATTCCTTGCTTTCTCTGAGCACAATCTGCAATTGAATAACCTATCTTTCTACTCAGTGAGAAGCTTTAACCCAAATTTCTCCAAATTTTTCCTTAGCTTGAGCCCCTATTTCCTTGCATAATTCCTAAGGAATTAGACCTTATTATTTAGGAATATTCGTCTAATTGATTGCACAATTCCCAAGGTTAATGATTTGGTTGCATGCAACACCTATACACTCTGGAATAGTCTAAAACTCATGTTACATTGCCTTGGAATATCCACCATAGTTGGGGAACTCGAATTATCTACATACACTAGTTATTTTGGGCTGATTGATCAGTTATCTAGATGATCACTAAGTTTGACTATTGTCCCACTACACAACTGACCTTCCACTAGCTCTATCGATAGTTAGAATTAGTTTAACTGAAAACAACTTCAAATAATTGAGCTTGATTGCTACAAATTAGAAATCACACATGCTTAACTAATCTCCAGGCCCTCTAACTCAAATTTACTCAGTAAACTAAGTGACACAACCCATGTCACACAAGTTAATGACATTCAAGTTGTTTTCTAATGTTTCAATTCGATTTTTTTCAATTTTACCAAGGAAAATTCAAATTGATACTTTTTTGCTGCATTTCTCAACACTCCCTCTTAGCAAGAAAAGGATTATCAATCACCCATATCCTACACTTGTGGAACTCAAACTTCCCTCTTCATAAGGACTTTGTCAAAATGTCAGCATCTTGTTCCTCTATCGAAATGTATTGTAGTAACATTATCCACCTCTTCACAAAGTCCTGTAAATGATGATACAATATATATATATGCTTGAATCGATTATGAAATAATAGATTCTCAAATATATTAATGCAACTATGATTATCATAATATATCATCGTTGGATCCAACATTTGACCAAATAGTCCATAAGTATCTTTCTCATCTAGATTGCTGCACATGCTACTTGAATTGCAACCATGAATTCTGTTTCTTTCGAGTTGAGTGCCACAAATATTTGCTTCCTGTTGTACCAGGAAACCATTGTAGACCCAAAAATGAAAATTCCACCTGATGTACTCTTTCAGTTGGATGGACTCCCTACCTAATCTGCATCTATGAAGCCACACAACTTCACTACCTCTATCCATCTGTACCATAATCCATACTAGGTAGTGCCTTTGAGGTACCATAAAACATGCTTTGTTGCCTTCTAGAACAATTTGGTTCACCTAACCATAGCTTGGCTCAATTGGTTGATTGCATAGCACATATCTGGTCATGTTTTCACAAGATACATCAATGAACCCACAAAATGTCAATAAATGGTAACATCGACCTCTTCACCTAAAGTGTTAGTCTCCTTCCTCCAGTTGGTTGATAGAGGTGTCTCTAGGGGCTTACAACTCTCCATGCAAAACCTCTGCAGTATCTCATTTGCATACTTGCCTTGAGACACAAAAAATTCCCCATCACCTTTCCATACTTCCATCCCAAGGAAGTAGTGCATGAGATCCATGTCCGTAATTCCAAATTCCCTTGCAAGATCCTCCTTGCAAGAGTTGATAAACTGCTCATCATCAGTTAATATTAAATGATCAAAATATAGAACAATGATAAGAAAATTAACTTCTACCAAAATATGATAGAGGTTTTCATATGCTTCACTTTTGATGAATCCCAAACTAGTGAGATGACTATGGATCCTGATGAACCAAGCATAAGGTGTTTGTTTGAGACTATACAATGCTCTCTTGAGTCTGCACACATGAGACTCCTGATGAAATGTATCAAAACATTATGGTTTCTTGATGCACACCTCCTCCTTAATAACCCCATTGAGGAATGTTGTTTTTACATCCATCTAGTGGATCTTCCACCCCATCTGTGCAACCAGTGAAATAATTGATCTAATCGATGAATACATTACTACAAGAGAAAAGCTTTACTCATAGTCAATTCCCTTAAATTGAGAGAATACTTTGGCCACAAATATGGCCTTATACTTCTCTATGGTTTCATCTGCTGCATGCTTAACCTTGGAGATCGATCTCAATCCCACAATGATTCATCTGCCAATCTTGGGACCACTCCCCAAACATTGTTCTTCATGATGGATTTGCATCAACCCAAACTGGTTACTCCACTACTTCCTCAAAAGAGGATGGCTCAATTTCTACTAGTTCAGTCATTAGAGCCATGTATCTAGTGTATCTCTCAAGTGATGTCCTTTTCCTATGCAAATTGAAGGATATCCCACATTCTCCCTTGCGTCATGCACTAATTTATGAACTTCCCTCGTTCTTCTTCTACCTTCTCTGGATGGTTATGCTTGAGTGGATGTCTCCACTCTCTTCTCGTCTATTTTTGGCTTCTCCGCAACTTCCTAAGGCTACTCCTTTGGAGCTAAAATCTCCTCTATTGGTAGGATTTGAATCTCCCTCTCAAGAGAGAATCACATCTCTTTCTCATCATCAAACTTTACATCCCTTCGCACAACTGTCATTATGAGGGATGATAAGTATACATAGTAATTTTGTGGAGTTTCATTATAACCCATGAAAACTCCCAACTCAATTCTCAGCTCAAGCTTCCTCTTCGAATATTTGGAGACATGGTAGTAACCAGAGGCTCCAAAAATTCTGAAGTGAGACACATTCAACTTTCTCCTCGAGAAATACTCCTCTAGTGTAATCATGCCAAGAATCCAATGAGGACTCTGGTTCTATAACTATATTACAGTGTTACATGCCTTTTCCCCCAAATGTAGTAGTAGTCCCTATTCATGTAGCATAGCTCTCACAACTCCAACAATGCTATGATTCTTTCTCTAAGATACCCCATTCTGCGGCAGGTTGTGGGGTGTTATCATCTCTATATGAATGCCTTATTTTTCACAGAAATTATTGAATTTATTCAAAACATAATCACCTCCATTTTTTCTCCTAAGGGCCATCACCTTCTTGTCAGTCTCTTTCACAACTAGTGCCTTGAAATCGAAAAAAATTGAGAATGTCTTATCCTTCTTCCTCATGAAGAATATCCAACACTTCCTTGAGAAATCATCAACAAATATAACATAGTACTTGTGTCTGGAAATCAAGATTGTCGAGAAAGGTCCATAAAAATCAGAGTGAACTCTTTCCAAGGCTACATTTACTTTGTTGTCTCGATCATGGAATGTGGATTTCACATACTTCCCAAAGGTTCAACCTTTATATACATCCTACTACTCAAGTGCTCCTTTAGGGAGGCCAATGGTTATTTTCTACATAATTTTCATGGTGACATGATGTAAATGGCCCAATATTCTATTCTAGAGCTCACCAACATTAATAATATACACTTCCTCTCCCTTACTACTTAATGCAACGTAATCTTCCACATCCAACTTTTACAGTTTCTTCACACGAAACTCGAGCTACTTCACTTGTCCAGTGGCTATGTGTCTCAAGTATGCTTTCCCTTTTTTGAATATCACATCATAACCATGGCCTTCCAAAACTACTAGAAAGATGAGGTTCTTACTTAGGCCTGAAACAAACATGACATGCTTGACGCGAAGAGGGGATCCTTAATCCCTCTTAAAGGTTACTATACCAATCCCAGTAGCGTTGTACATTTCGTTGTCCCCAAGCTTAAAATGTGTATGTATATATTTCTCCTTTAGGTCATTGAAAAAATCTCTACACCCTGTCATGTGAAGCAAGGCACTAAAATCCAAGTACCTCACACTCCCCATCACAGAGTTGGCCATGCATGCGATAAGGGCGAATTCTATCTCAAACTGTGAAGCCAGTGCCTCACCTACTTCTCCTCCTGAGTTCTTCTTAGATGTTTTGTGTGGACACTTTGTAGAATAGTTCCCAAATTTATGACAATTGAAGCATTTTATTTTGGACAAGTCCTTCTTCTTGCCCGCTTGGCTAGATTATGGTTTGGTTTGATATTTCTTCCCTTTTAACTTCTTTCCCTTTCCATCCAATGCAAATTTTTCTTCATCCTTTGCTTTGGATGAAGTTCCATCTCAATTATTTCTCTTGAACTTGTCTTGTACCAAGTCAAACCAAAACCTTTCCCACTTCGATAAATTTTCCCTTCCATTCACCGAGTCTTGGTATCTATTCCATCTTTTGGGAAGGCCTAGAAGAGTTAGGATCACCAGGTCCTCTTTCTACAATAGTCAAACCAGCCCCTCGAATCTCATATTGAAATTGTCTAGATTTGGTGAGATATTGTAGAATAGTATCATTCTTCTCCATTTTAAATTTTCAAAGTTTGTCTTTGAGGGCCATTTTTCTATGATCATTGTTGTTCTTGAGTAGCTTTGTCAGTTCCTTCCACAATGTGAAAGGAGTTTATTTTCCATGGATATTTGAGACAATGTGGTCTCACACTCCCTCCAAGATTATTCTCCTTTCTACAACTAAATATTTCTTCCATTGGGCTAGGTTTTGTACATCAAATTCTTGTGCTTTTGCAATGTTTGTCTTGACATATTCTAGCAATCCATTGTCATCAAGCACCACCCCCATGTGATCCTTCCATGTAATGAAATTTGAGCCACCTTCCAAGGAATACTCTAAGCTCATCCTATTGAAGTTCATCTTCCTAATTTTGAAGAAATCCTGCTACACTGAAGCTGCAAATTCGAACCTCTTGAGGAACAGCTTCAAAATTCCTATTCTGATGTGAATCCTGCTCTAATACCATATAGAAATATTGTGAATACTTGCATCTGCTCAAGAAATTTTAATCTAAATAAAGAGACATAATTCAACTCTACTATATAGCGGAATTCAATTTACAATTTAGAAAAATAATCGCACACATGCAAAATATTTTTCGAAGGGAAATCAATTGCTAAAAACCCCTTCTACCTGCTTTCATTAATCAGATGAATAGAGATGTATTACAATTTCTTGCTCACTCTGAGCACAACCTGCAATTGAATAACCTATCTCTCTGCTTAATGAGAATATCTAACCTAGACTTAGTAAATTTCTTCGTTAGCTTGAGCCCCTATTTCCTTGTGCAATTCCTAAGGAATTAGGCCCCTATTAGTTAGGAATTTTCCTCTAATTGACTGCACAATTCCCAAGGTTGATGATATGGTTACATTGCCTTGGAATAACCACCACAACTAGGGAACTCGAATTCTATGCATGCACTAAATATTTTGGGTTGATTGATCAGTTAACTAGATGATCATTGAGTTAGACTATGGTCACACTGCACAACTAACCTTCCACTACTTCTACGAATAGTTACAACTAGTTTAACTGAAAATAAATTGAAATAACTGACCTTCATTGCTACAAATTAGAAATCGCACATGCTTAACTGAACTCCAAGCCCTCTAACTTAGATTTACTAAGTAAAATTAGTGACGCAAGCCATGTCACACAAGTTAACCGCATCCGAGTTGTTTGCTAATGTGAAAATTCAGATTTTCTCAATTTGACCAAGGAAAAATCAAATTGAGACTTTCTTGTTGCATTTCTGAACACTCCAAATAATTTTTCAACCTGACTCTAGGGACTAATAACTCAACCCAGCAAGGTCTCTAGAGTGTTTTTCCCAACCTAAGCTTTAGGACTAGTAACCCAACCCAAGTTGTTCTAGGGCTTCCAAAGCATTTGTTCCAACCCACAACCATAAAGAACATGGGAACCAATCATAAAAAAACAAGTGGAAAACCCACAACAGCATAGATATCCAAGAAATGGTGAGGTAAGGCTAATAGCACTTTCAATCTAGGAAAATATTTATGCCAATGATGACACATAACTAGAAAACTGCATGCATATACCATGCATCCAAAAATCAAAAAGGAAATCACACATGAAACCTATTACCTACAAAGAAATCCAGTTGTAGTTGTTGATACAACTGTTCCCTTGCACTTTCCTTCTTTCCCTTGCCTTCTTTCTCTAATCCAAGTGAATACTAGAGTGCTCCAAGAATGCTCCAAGATTTCTCTAAGTGTGCAAGAGTATGAGAGAATGAGAGAATGAAAGTGAGATCTAAAACTAAACGGATAAAAGGTTGTGAATTGATTCTCAGAAGCCTTTTTATCATTGAGGCCTCTATTTTCTTTAGTTTCCTTAATTTTTCCTTCAATTTCCCCCTCATGCAAATGTGTGTCTCTTCACCTTCCTCTTCTATTTTCATTTATTTTCATAAACAAAATGCCAATTATGTCCACTTTTCCTTTGCCAATGTGTTACAAATCCATTTGGGCACATCAAATACCAACATCTAGATTAGTGTTTTAGGGCTCATCAAACCCTAATTTTAATCACTTCATGCCCTAAACAAGTCACCCCTTTGAATGCCTCCTTCCCAAACAGTTTCATGACTTGATGACATCCATAAATAGCCTCTAGAGGGACCAACGCACGTAAGCCCTTATGAAGGTGTGATGCAGAGTAGTTAACTCCACTGCCAGGGTGCTCTAAAGAGAACTTAGGCTTCCTTTCACCTGTGCTAGGTGAGAATGAGCGAAATTCACATAGCATTTGGGGAATATTCTTATGTTTTGGAGTCATCTAGAAGTTTCCCTCATTTATCAACTCCTATGAGCTCAAAAATAGATGAGGAATGAGTTAAGATGCATTCTATGCTCTCATCCCTTCATCCATGGAACTAATTCTAAGTATGGAAGGCCATTCAATGCCACCATTAATGAAAAAATCTCCTTCATCTTCCTATAAATTGACCACTCATCTAAGTGATCAAGGGTTGGATTATGTTGAATTGTAAGGAGATAATGCTACTATGAGATTTGGCTTTGAAGCAAGTATTGTGATGCTATAATTTTGTCATGTTTTTGATGTGATGTGGATGGGATTCAAGCTAGAGGAATGGCTTTGAATCAGACACCAATGGTTGTAATTCCTTCTTCTATATAATAAAGTGTTTGAACCTTTTTCCCATATGTTTGTATTATTTCATAATGCTTATGTGTGTGAATTGTATTCAATAGATCGTATGCTTTGATCAATTTTTGTCTTCTATTGTGTTTACAAGGTACTTCTCAAGCAGATTAAGTACGGGAAGGAGTGAGGGAATCGATACAAGGGAGATAAGAGGAAAGCAGAACTACAGGTAGGCCTTCTATCTTCTCATCTTATCTATTTCTTATAGGAAAAGTCTAAAACACTTTAAATTCTTGTTCTAGATATAGCTACTTATCTAGGGAATTAGTATTTATCCATAGATACTAAATTATTCAAAACAAATTGGCAACCCCACTGGGGAAATATCACCTTTCCTAGTAGCTTATTCACCTCCTAGGACATCCTTGCAAACCCTAATTGTATTCATTGACTGTATTTCACCCCGTTTGCATTGAATTGTGGTCAAAAATTGAGGTTAGATGACTTTTGAGAGGCCTCTCAGAAATCAATGTAGACTTGGTCAGGGGACAATGCTCTGTAGTGTAGTTAGGCCCTCTTTGACTTGCTTTGATAAATCTTAGGTCAAATTCCCACCTTTGGAAAGTGTTTTTGCCAACTTTTCTCTATTTGTTTGCTTGCTGATTGATCAATGAATATCATGTCTCAGAGAACAAATTTCTATCTCCTTGTCTAGCCCTACTTTGACTTGATTGATTAATGTTTCTTAAATTTTTTATTTGTCACTATCAATCTATAGTCAAAGTTATAATATAGTTGATTAATCTTTGTTCGAAAGAAAGTGTCGTAACATCTTCTTTTCCTTCAAAATAGAAATATCATCAAAGTCTTCATTCTTATTAAAGATTGATTGATTGTATGTGCATATTTCCTTTTTGTTCATCATAACATTAAGGGATTTGAAAAGGAAATCTTGCATCATTCATATTGTAGTTTGTGAATGCTTGAAAGGAATAGCTAGGGAAATCGCATTAGATGTGTTCATTTCTCTTTGTCAAAAATCTTATTGCTCTAACCCTACTAGCTAAGGATTTTGATTGTTAATTGAATGGAAATAATGCTTATCATATTAGTTGCATTTTAGGAATTGCAAACATACATCACATGGTGAACCTTGAAAGGAAAATTCTAAAGAAGATCAACTTAAAATTTATTTAAATTTACCTAATGGAGCATTGTCACCTAACGAGAAATATTTAGAGGTCTAGGCTAGAGACGTGTTAAACAAAGTAGTTGTCACTAACTTGTTTGCAATACATCCCAAGTGTGATATCTCATTCCATGTATGTGATTATATCATAGCTCATCCACATACCTTTAGGTATATAGGGTACTGTTACAGTACATAAAGCATATGGGAATGCTCTCATTGTGTAGTTTTGCATTAGACAACGCTTATATGGATTAGGCCTCCATGGACTTTTGGGTATATATTGGAGGACAAATCTAGGTTGCTATCCATCCTTAGGTAACCGAGTTAGCTTCCTTGTACACTGTGATACACCGAACACAACATTTGGGGAGATTTCCTACCCGTACTTCTTGGTTCTCCAGGAGGTATTTTGCAATTCACAGTTGCTTGGTAAACATTTTTCCTAGATTATCCCTATTTTATTTTTTTATGTTACTTTGATTAAAATAAAATTAATTGACCGTGGATAACATCCTTCATGCTCACTCCTTAGTTGATCTTAGGTTGAAACATATGGCAACAAATCCAAAGTCCACCGATCTGTTAACACCCAGGTTGTTCCCTATGACTCCCAAGGGAATACGGCCAGGGTAACCACTAACCAATCTTTGGACTACAGCTTCTAGCCCAGCTGTAATCAGAGAGGGCTCTCTCTGTAAGGTTTGTCAATATTTTAATGAAGTTTTAGGCTAGTTATGGAGTGAATGTTTGATTGTTTTTTATGTTTGGTTGGGAGGATGCTTCTGATAGTTCTAGAGTCTGTCTGCAGGTAAAACTAATCCATTGGGCTATGGGGTCTTTGGCTGTCGTTTCCTTGAGATCCTGGCTTAAGTGCAGCTGAGTTTACAGGGCCTGTGTGTATTTCATAAAACAAACTGTAAATTGTGAGAGTGGAAATGGAAAACAACTAGCAAAGAGCAATTAAGGGTTCTTTACTAAGCTGGGTAGTGTGAAGGAGGTCTATTATTTAGGAGAAATTACTTGAATTCCTGAAACAACAGAGCACTGTGATGATATAGTATTAAAGGTAGCACTGAAGAATTACTCTTTAAATACTTTAACTAAGGAAAACATATGAAACAGCTAGGATTGAGCTCAGGGTAATCAAAGATTAAATCCTGGGACTATTCTTTTTCCTGGCCATTTAGATATTGAATACATGGAGAGCATGAATGATATATGAAAGTATTACAAACACATATGTAACAGAGAGTTTCGAGAAAAACTTATTGATTCATGGAATACACAGGAATCCTGCGACTTTGAGTCATACACAATCAAGAGGTCAAGAGACACAATGCTTGGAGAAGTCTCATCATTCTTTGTATTAGCTGCCTGAATAATTTACAGTATGAAAGTAACAGAAGAGATATCAAGAGATTTCTTACATCCAGAGTCCAACCCCTGCTAACAAATGCGAGGGGGAATATATAGAAGTCTCATACAAAAATATCTCAGGCATTGAGTCATCTGAGAGGAAAATATCTTCTTACACTCGTACATGGCTTGTAGATGAGAAGTAATTACAATCTTAAATGAGTTATAAAAGCTCTTAACTCCCGTCAGAGTAATTTTTGACCTTTGGGGTTGCGGAGTTGGTTGAGCGGCTTTATCATAACTGCTGAATGATGTGCTGTGCAGCTGTTACTTTTTTGTGTCTTCTTGGCCCTGCCACCTGTGCTTGTTGATGCTGTTGTTGCGGTCGAGTACCTATGCTGAGTTGGCTCAGCGTCTTCATACCTGCTGATGTATCTTTTGTCCAGCTATGTGTGTAATACAAACCTTTGCTGAAGAAAAAGGATGTGATTTCCTAACTTTGATTCAAAAGCAATCCCATTAATTCCTGCCATGTGTCTGGAGGAGGCAGCTGATGTTTCAAAATTGACCCTAAGGTCTCATCAGCCTCTGTATATTTATAGAAGTGAGGGGGCTCATCAAATAGGTGTGTGACTTCATTTCTAATAAAAAACAAATTATCTAATCTTTCAAAAAGAATTTTCCCTGTTACTGGGCCTGCTCCTGAAGATGCACTTGGTGCCTCAGCAATCTGTATTGCTGCAAAAGTGCTTACCCTCTTGATATATTTGTCATGTGAGAGTAATTTCCCTGATTCTAACAAGCTGGGGAGCCCTCTGTCCTGCAGAGCCAAGAATCTATTCTGGAATTTATTTATGTCAGCTTGCATATCCTGGATTCTTCTGTCCAGGGTCTGAATTAGGTTCTTCATTGTTAGGACTCTTTTGATTAGAGAGATTGTTTCAGTCCTGTTTCCAATTCCCATTCTCACCAGCTGGGAACTTGTCCTATAATTGAGCACTTCAATCATCTTGGGGGCAATCTCAGGCATATTGCCTAGAGATGCCCTTGCTCTGTGCAGTTCTTTTCTTGCTCTACTAATGAGTCCCACTTGCTCATATATGGCTTCAATGTACTTCCATTGGTTAGTTATTGATTGTCCAATGGTGGTCCAAATCACTTGTTTGAGCTCTGCTGTAAGTTTATCAAAACTGAGCTCCTTTTCTAGCTCTGCAATTCTTTTCTTCAGAGCTTTTACTTCTCTTTCTCTCTCAGCCACATTTTGCTTAGACTTATCATATTTTTCATTTATTCTTGCTAAGTTGTCCTGGGCTTGGCTTAGTTCTGACATCTAAGCCTCCAGCACCTATATTTCTTGCCTTAGCTTCTGCATGTCCAGGCTCTCAGCCTGCTCTGTTGTTGGTGCTGAGGTGGTTGGTGCTGTGGTGCCTGGACCATCCTGCTGTTCCTGTTGCTTTGGAGGGACAGTATCTTGAGGGGTCTCCTCAAGGTTTATTGCTTCTGTGGGGGGCTTGGAAGATTTCCCTGCCTCCCTCCTTTGTAATGCTGCTTCCAATGTGGTCTCTGTATCTTGCAGCTTTTCCTGTGTTTCTATCAGCTCCTTGTATAATGTCATCAATAATGAAGCTGCATCCTTCTCTTGCCTCTGTTGGGCAACCTCATCTGTCTGTGGGCGTAGAGTTGGGGGGATCTTCAATTTCTTTTTTATTGCAGCCATGTCTGCATCCCTCAGTTTAAGGACTTGTTGTATTGCCTTAACGTCATTGGGGTCATGCCCAAACTCTATGATTATTTCTTCTAATGCTTGATTCTGTTTCTTTAGCTTGGGAGGATGGCCTGTCCAACTCAAGGCTGTGCTGTAGTGTTGTTTGGCTATCCAGCCTATAATTAATTAGGGTCTTGTCTGCAGAGTGGCATAGACCATCTCACCCGTCTGTTTGTGGAGGCTCAATCTGATCTATGGGGTGGATGTCTTTTGAGAGGACTTCCAAATTAGTCCTGATATAATCTGCAGCTGTTTGTGGTTGCTGCACTGTAGGAGTGAAATGGCTCATGGTCATCTTGCCTTCTTGCACATCAAAAGGCAGCCATGAGCCTTTGCTGATTTGCAGGAGCCATATTTAACAGGTGATTGTAGAGCCGAATTTTTATTGGCTCACTCCTTCGTTTGGCCTCTTTAAACTGTTCTTTTATAGCTGCAGCTGTGTTCTGCTGTTGCCCTGAGGAGCTCACCTCTCCTAGTGCTACCTTATCTTGCTCCTGCTGCAGGGAGCTGGCAGAACTCTCCACACTTTGTATCTCCTCCTCTGAGAAGGGATTCAGTCTTTGCCGCTTATCTGATGATTCAGTGAGGGGGGTTTCCCTCTCTCTTTTCCTGCTAATATCCTCCCTTTGAGGGGTTTGGAGGATGGAGGAGTCTACCCTGGAATCCTGTCTAGGAGGCGCCATAGTTGTTGTCTGTTCTTGGGTAGATGTTTGGGCCTCTCCTTTCTGCTTGTCCTGACCCTGTTGGCCTGCTTGTTGCTGTTCCTGTTGGGGCTGCTATTGATGGCCCTATTGGCCCTGTTGTTGTTGGTCCTGTTGGCCCTGTTGGCCCTGTTGTTCCTCCATTACTTTATCCCTGTGCTTACTCTGCCCTTGATTGGTAGCTTGTACTGCCTCTTGTTGTGTTGCAGAGGATGAAGCAGATGCTTTTGTTTGAGGATTTGGTAGAGCAGGCACCTGAGAAGGACATTCCAAGTCAACCATTTTTAATAAATGCCTTCTAGCCCTTTCAACTAGCTCTTCTTGAGACACAGGCTCTTCTAGGGTGTTTCTTCTCCACTTTGGTTGGTTAGCATGTCTCAGAATGTGGAACATGCTCTCATGCTCATAGCTAGAGAGCTTGCATTTCTGTCTTCTCAAGGATATAAAGTTGTTGGGGTCATAAGGCTTCCAAAGGAAGCTTTGTTTTAGGCCAAGGCCTTCCAACATCCTATCTGCTTCTTTCCATCCCTCTCTTCTGTTTAGGATGAAATGGCCAAGCTGGTTTCTAACTTTGAGTTGTGCCTTTTTACCTTTTCCTGCAAAGTGGACCTGATCGGCATTGCCGAATTGTCTGAAATATTCCAAGGCAAAGAGCCTCATGGGCACAAATCTGGGTAGCCCGTATGGGCGCAGCTCACACCCATATATTCTAATCACAGTGTGATGCTGGTAAATGTACCAATCTCCTATGCTGTAGGCATTGGATAGTTGCAGAATCCTCTGCATTTCATCAGAGAATCTTGGAGGGGGTGTTGTCAAGAGCAGAGACAAGGCTGGATGAATGAATAAGTCTATGAACTCAGAATATGTATATGGTGAATATGTAAGGATGTGGAAGACTGAGCTCCAATATACCACTGATCTTGGGTTTCCTACTGCATCTGTTCTCTTGATTTCAAAGGAGAACTTCTCATATTGGTGATAGAGAATGAGATGATAAATATATGAGGTGTATCTGAACACCCTCTCTCTGGATAAATGCAGAAATTGCTCATGTATCTTGTCAGATATATATGTAGCATAGTCATAGCAAATGCGGGCCTTACCAGGGGTGAACATTGTCATCATGACTAGCACAGTTTCCTCTATGAATTCCATTGATTTATACCCCAGCACTGATCTTATCATGTATGCTAGGTCCAGGCCCAGTTGATTTAAATAACCATCAAAGATGGGAGGATGCAGCACTGTATCAGATTTTTTAATAAACAACTGATTCAATTTCAAGATCTCTGCCTCTGTGAGTATCTTGGCCCCTTGATTGATTAGGTCCAGCAGGGATAAAGGAACTAATTTCCTTTGAGTTTTGAATTGGACCATCTCCCTGATGGCCTCAGGGGTGGTGTAAAATACAACTGCACCTTGAGGGTTGAGTACAGCCCTCTACATACGATCATAACAGACAACACACAAGTGGATGAGGTCAGGGAACTGGTTGACCTAGGGCATCTTGAAGATTGGGAGGGAGGATTCCCAAATGCCAAGGATATCTGTTCCATCTCTGTGCTTAGCCCTGAGTTGATTCAGCAAATGAATGTGGAATGTACATTTGGATGGTGTATCTTCTGAGATTTGGTAATCGAGGTCAGCCAAATGTTGCCAGTCTAGCTCTCTCTGAGGAGCATTCAAGGGAGTAACATTAAGGGCTACTGATGCTGAAGGGGTATCCATGTCTGTTCAACCGTTTCTTGAGATGACGAGCATGCTAACTGAGAAAATGGAATTGAGAGGAACAGAGAGTAGCAGGATTGCTATACAACAGAATAGGACAGTGCTGGGCTTTTTGAGAAGGCTTTTTATGCAGTTTAACAGACCTCCTTTGACAATTTAGGAGCAGGTTAATGAGTTCACGATTGCGCGAACAGAGAAGGGTTTTGACTAGAATTGACGTGTAAAATGGGTCCGCCAATGTAATTCAACCTCAAATCGTTCAGGGGAGATGGGATATACTTGGTTTTCCAGTAAAATTTCAGTTTTATGCCTGGTTTAGGTGTATTTTACAAGAAATTGTGAAAAAACCAGCTTGCGAGGAGATGAAGGGGCAAATACTTGTTTAACCAGTAGCTTGGGACGAAATAGCGGTTGGGTTGGCGCTCTGAGCTTCTGCGGATGGTCGTAAGTTGGCTGGTAGAGTGTTCGTCGTGGTGTGCATGCAGATAGTGCAGAGGTCTTTTTCACAGAAAATAATCAAAAACGCGAAAAAACCGTAAAATATGGCCCTTTTTGCTTTATTGGCGCGTTTTTTGAATGACATCAGCATGACGTCAGCATGTGGGTCCGGGTTGGATAACATCAGCAGGACGTCATCGGGTGACGTGGCAGCGTGAGACCGGTCCATGGGGACGATGAGGTGGCGGCCAGGTGGACGAATGGGGGACGAGGTGGGCGATTGTGGCGATGACGTGGGCAACAGCAGGGCGGGGACATGGGAAGGACAGGTGTCGCCATATCGGGCCCCCTCCTGCACGGCAAGGAATCTGTCAGAGGGGGCTCCGACGGAGTTTGGCTGCGACGCGTGTCCCCACGTGACGCAAGCGTCTGACAGATATCGGAAGGTATCTGTCGGACGTCGGGGGCCTTCCGAAATTCATAGGAGCCGTTGATCTGCAGGCGCATGATCGGACGGTTGTCGGGTAATGAACCTGCACGACAAATAAACTCAGTCTTTGTTAACGGTCGGACGTCGAGCCCCTCTGAAATTGCTGCTGACGGTAGATCTGGCAAGGCCGCAATCGGACGATCATCAGGTGGATCAATTGCACGGGTGATAGCAGTGAGTGGGCGGGTTAAAAAATCATATTTCTTGGCAGGCGCGCCCGGCGGGACCCTCCGCTTCATGGATGATTTTCAAAGGTTTTGGATGGTTTTATTTATTAAAATCAAATTTGTCCGCCAACATTAGGAAACGGTGAAAACCAAAGTATTTCATGCAAATTTCTATACGAAGTATATGAGGGAAAAACTATAGGAAAAGGGAGTTCTGATGAAATTATATGAAAAGGCGCAAATTGGCTCCCGACCTTAGGATAAGGCGGGGAAGGTATGTTTTCATGATATTTCTACCCTTTTATGGTATAAGGGGGTCAAGAAAGGGTTTCTTTAAGGGATTTCAGGCAAAAATGGAGATTTGGGTAGGGGGATGGGTTCAGATGGAGAAAAGGAGTTGAACATGGGTTCTTGACCTTAACCAGATGTTAATCCAATTCCCAGGGAGTGGAAATTATGGCTATAGTGCCAAGGAGGGGATATTTATACAGTGTGTGGGGTTTATACACCATGGTGTTATAATAATAGGGAGAATGAAGTATAGGGAGCTAAATAATAGAGTTAGCTGTTAATGTGGGGGGAAAATATGGATAAGGATCAGTATAACCAAGTTTTCTTGAAAACAACTTAGTGTAAAGAGTAGATCAAAATGAAAAGACTTTTGCACAAGAAATGTGGCTTTTAAAGGCCATAAGAACCATCATAAAGCTTTAAGTTTCCTCTTATGTACACAACTTGTGAAGGGGTGTTAGTAATGAGTGATATACAAATGGAAAAAAGGAAGTTAGTGATTCTCCACTGTGTTACTTTGCTTGTACATGGTTAGCAAAGTTGATCTTGGAAGGAACACCACTTCTGCAACCCCATCTACCTACCCAACTATTTTTCCTAGCATTTTTTATTTCTTCTTGGAGGGTGCACTTGGACTTGCAAACCCCTTGTGTGCCTTTTCTTTTCCATTGGCTTTTTTTTGCATTTCATTTCCTATCTAGCACTACCCTTATTTCTTCCAAGGCCCCAGATTAAGCAGTTGGGAACCTTAGTTTCTCTGCCTAACTACTGATCTGCAAGATTAAACAGTTTGGAAAGATTTCTTTCTCTATTCTACAACATAAATTGAAAACATGGCATGATCCAGATTAGACTATTGGGTCATCCATAAAACTTTTGTGAATATGCAGGCATATATACACTTTCTCTTTTCTTGTAAATATGGAACCTTTGTGGCAGCAAAATGGATCATATTTGGCACTAGTATATGCCAATCATGAAATATGAAACCTATTGGTATAGGTATCCAACAGTGGCTCCACATGGGGATGGTTTTTCTCCTTGAAAGACCAAGAACAGCAGGTCAGTATGCCTTGGCCCTTTAGTTACTGCTTTTCAAACATTGGAGTTCTGTCACCTTAGGTTCCTCAAAATGTAGACTGATGTATTGAAAATACATGATGCATTTCAGTCCTTCCTAGTATCTGCAATGTCTCTCGAAATGACCTCATTCTTATGCTTCAGAAATAACAATATATACAACAAATTCAGAATCTATATACAACAAACTATGTACAAGAGCAGGCCTGCTGCATTCATGGGAGGTAGTCAAAATAGTGCTTGAGCATCCTGCCATTGACAGGCCCTTCATCTAAGTCAGTTTTGTCCAGATTTTCAAGGAAGTAGGTATTATTTCCTTGTACTGCTTGTATGAGGAATGGTCCTCTCCAAAGGGAATCAAACTTTCCATGCTTTCCTTTGTTCTCTCTCCTTGAATCCCACTTGAGAACTTTGTCACCTATGTTGAAATCCTCAACCTTGGTTCTTCTATCAAAAGCCCTTTTTAGCTTTTCTCATAGAACTTGGAGTCTGTTATAAACTTGGTCTCTGGTTTGCTGCAAGCATATAATCTGATTTATTCTTCTTTCCATATCATTGGGCTCAGCTTGGCTCTCTTGGAGTATCTTCATAGCAGGAATCCCTAGTGATGAGGGGAATTTGGCCTCTAATCCATAGACTAACTCATATGGGCTGACCCCAATTGATCTCTTGCAAGATTACAAAACAAACAATAGTGTATCCAGGATACCTGAACAAGATCAAAAGTCAAATAAACAAACTGCTCGTCAAGAAACCAAAACAATTCCACTGAGTGAGAAGGATGTCATGCAAGCCAAACCAAAAAAACAGCCCATACTCCAACTCACAAATCCAGGCCAGAGAGACAATATTCAAAACCCCCTGAAAGAGGAAACTCTATGGTTCCTAGAATTTGATGGGTCAGTTAACAAATTAGGGGCAGGATCAGGAGTGTGGGTGCACAACAAAGAAAACAGTCATGCAGAGGGTAGAGCCTACAGACTAAACTTCAGATGTACCAACAATATGGCTGAATAGGAGGCCCTCCTACTAGGCCTCAAGTTGGTAAAATCCCTGCAAGCTATTAGAGTATCAATCCTCGGGGATTCAGACTTAGTTATCCAACAGGTCAAAGGCAACTTTTTCACCTATGTTGAAATCCTCAACCTTGGTTCTTCTACCAAAAGCCCTTTTTAGCTTTTCTTGTAGAACTTGGACTCTGTTATAAACTTGGTCTCTGGTTTGCTACAAGCATATAATCTGATTTATTCTTCTTTGCATATCATTGGGCTCAGCTTGGCTCTCTTGGAGTATCTTCATAGCAGGGATCCCTAGTGATGAGGGGAACTTGGCCTCTAATCCGTAGACTAACTCATATGGGCTGACCCCAATTGATCTCTTGGTTGTTAATCTATCTGCCCATAAGGCATTGACAAGTTTCTTGTGCCAATTTTTCTTGTTCTCCTCTAATATTTTCTTGATCATATTTACCAAGCTTTTATTTGATGATTCTGCCAGACCATTGCCCTAGGGATAGTATGTAGTAGAATGGCCCAAAGTAATGTGGAATTTATGGCAAAAGATGATTATCTTTTTAGATCTGAAAGCAGCAGCATTGCCTATTATTATTTTGTCAGGGCATCCAAATCTAGCAAGGATATTTGTCTCCCGAAACTGTATGATGGTGGAGTCATTTGCTTGTCTGCATGGGATTTCTTCAATCCACTTTGTGAAATAGTCTGTGGCTGTCAGAATCCATCTATGTTGGCCTGAAGATGAGGGATTGATTTCTCCAATGAAATCCAAGCCCCATTGCTGAAATGGTCTCTCTGTTGCAATAGGCCTTAGGGGTAGTCGCAGCAATTGTCTCTTTCCTTCAAACACTTGACATTTATGACATGCAGTAGTAAATCTCTTGACATCAGAGAAAATAGTGGGCCAATAGTATCCATCTCTAAGTATCTTGTTCACAGTGGATTTCCAGTATAGATGCCCACCACAGTCTCCTGCATGAAACTCTTCCATGATTTTGTTGGCCTCACTTTCAATCAGACAATTTAGCAAGATGCCCTCATGATTTTTCCAAAGCAGATTTTCTTCCATGACACAGAATTTTAAGGCTTTCATTTTTAAAAACCTACACTTAGTTCTAGACAGTCCTGGGGGAGCACACAGGTTTTGCAACACATAGCAGATATCATAATACCAGGGGGATTGCTCAAAGGCTACACTGATCTTCGGAGTCACCAGCTCCGGTTCACTGTCCAGTTGGTTAATGTCTAGGGCTTGGAAATTTGTTTCAGACATTAATTTGGCTAAGCCCTGCCTTTTTATGAGTTTTGTAGGTTTTATTTCTATGTCAAATTCCAAAATGTTTGCTATCCATTTGCCTCTTCTACCCTCCAAGTTTTCTTGTGTAAGTATATCTTTGACAATTGGGCTTGGCACATAGGCTATTATATGGGAATAGAGGATATAAATCCTAAAGTCCTTAATAGCTTTGACCAAAGCATAGGCTTGTTTTTCCATGATCTGATACTTGAGAGGTGCATCTCTAAGAGCTTTACTAAAGAAGGCAATGGGTTTTTCATTTCCTAGATCATCTTTCTATAGTAAAACTGCAGCAATTGTATGTTCAGAAGCAAAGGAGAATATGATGAAGTCTCTATCAAACTGAGGGCTAGTTAGGACAGGGGTTTGGGTAAGGGAAAATTTGATGCTTTCAAAAGCTTGTTTAGCCTCCACTGTCCATTTGACTTTGGAATCCTTTTTCAACATGCTGTTAAGCAATCTACTCAGCTCAGCCAGGTTTGGGATAAATCTTCTTAGAAAGTTGATTTTTCCCAAAAAGGCTTGTAATTCTTTTATATTCCTGGGATGGGGCATTTGTTGGATAGCCTGGATTCTGTCTGGGTCAATTCTGATACCATCTTTGGAAATAATGTGACCCAGTAATTTCCCTTCCTCTAGGCCAAATATGGATTTTTTGGGGTTCAGAGAGATTCCATATTTCCTGCATGTTGTAAATATCTGTCTCAAGTGTTTCAAATGGTCTTGGTCAGATTTTGAGAAAGGTGTGAGATCATCCAGATAAATGACTAGAAAGTCATGAATTTCTTTAGCAAAAGCAATGTCCATTGCTCTTTGGAAAGTGGCCCTGCATTTTTCAAGCCAAAAGGCATTTTAACATATTTAAAGGTTCCCCATGGGGTTGTAAATGCAGTTTTGTCCTAATCATCAGGATGGACTAAGATCTGGTTGAAGCCTGAAAAGCCATCAAGCAAGGAAATTCTTGATGCACCTACTACTCTTTGCAGGATGTGATCCATCTTTGGTAGGGGATAGTTATCTTTTAGTGATACTTGGTTGAGGTTTCTTAAATCGACACAGAGTCTGATTTCCCCAGTTTTCTTTCTTGTGGGAACCAAATTTGAAACCCAATCAGAAAATCTAATTGGTGCTATAATGCCTGCTTTGAACATTTTTTGTACCTCTTGTTCCATTGCTGGGAGGAGCATAGGGTTAATTCTCCTGAGTTTTTGTTTAAAGGGTTTCTTATTTGGCTGTAGTGGGATGGTGTGTTGTATCACAGAGGTGTCATAGGATTTGAGGTCCTCATAACTCCATGCAAACACATCTTGAAACTCTTTAAAAAGGTCAATGTATTTGGGCTTTTGGTCGGGTGGTAATGCAGCAGACAGTTTTATGATTTTGGGTTGTTCAACTGTCCCTATGTTATGCTCCTCAATGGTAGTGTTTAGGGGTTCAAATTTTGGTTTATTGGGGACATCGTTGGAATCAAAAATGTCTTCCAAAGGGGCTAAGCCTATGGGCAGAAAATTGTTCTTTAACTGTATCACCTCAGTTTCATACTCAGGTGTCTCCTCATATTCAACCTGTTGGATTTCTTGAATGTTGTGTTGGTTGAAGATTGTAGGATGTAGCATTTGATTGGCTGTTTTGGGTGAAAGTACTTGACTGTTGTGTTCGCTATGTATTTGTGATTGATTTTCTGACTGAAGTATTTGTGATTGACTTGCTGGCTCAGTGTCTATATTCAGACCTGAAAATTCTTCTTGTAAAGTCAGAAAATTGTTGATTTGTGTATCATTGTCAAATACCTGCCAGTCCTTTATGTTGTTTGGGACTGATGGTCTGTGTTTTACTTCAGCTGTAAAACAGTGATGGGGGTCAAAAGGTAGATTGCAAGTACTTGCAAACATGGCTATACTATGAGCATGAAGGTTCTGAGCCCTAGGAACTTTGGTAATCTGGAACTCAGTAAGAGACTTTAGTAGCTCAGTAGCAACAGATCTGTAAGACCTGAGTCTTTTATCATTGGTAACAAAATTGCCTTTGATCTGTTGGATAACTAAGTCTGAGTCGCCGAGGATTGATACTCTAGTAGCTTGTAGGGATTTTACCAACTTGAGGCCTAGTAGGAGGGCCTCATATTCAGCCATATTGTTGGTATATCTGAAGTTTAGTCTGTAGGCTCTACCCTCTGCATGACTGTTTTCTTTGTTGTGCACCCACACTCCTGCTCCTGCCCCTAATTTGTTAACTGACCCATCAAATTCTAGGAACCATAGAGTTTCCTCTTTCAGGGGGTTTTGAATATTGTCTCTCTGGCCTGGATTTGTGAGTTGGAGTATGGGCTGTTTTTTTGGTTAGGCTTGGATGACATCCTTCTCACTCGGTGGAATTGTTTTGGTTTCTTGAGGAGCAGTTTGTTTATTTGACTTTTGATCCTGTTCAGGTATCCTGGATACACTATTGTTTGTTTCGTAATCTTGCATGTTGGCATTGTTTGATTCAACCAATGTTTGTATATTAGGATCTCCTTGTTCAGCAGGTTGATTTGTTTTAGTTATCTGAGCTTCTTCATTGTTGTTGCTGCCTATATTGTCATTGAATAGGATGTATGAGTCTATGTCAGAATGGACAGCATATATGGGAAAGTTTTGAGGCTTCTCTGTACTACTGACCATGTATTTCAT
>APFE030077086.1:20733-32590 GCA_000404065.3 Pinus taeda
AAATAAGACACGATGCTCCTCACAGGGAGTTACTATCCTTTATATATGACTCCTACAAGTAATACCACGAGTCAATACCGCTTATTACTAATACCATCTATCTAATACTACGGCCCATTTGCAACTAACTGTGGTTCCTTTATTAATTGCGGATTAACCACTTACAATTATTAATATGGGCTTTATTGACTCTTGACTGTGACGTGGTCCCATTACATAGATAAGGGGGTTAGGGTGGGACCCTAACAGGCCCTAAACGATGTTTTTGGGAAAATTGGGAGCAACAAGGGTCCATGGACCGATGTTTCTCATCCCAAAGTTGTAGTCCTCATATAGATCTTTTTAACGAGGTATTGTGCACGTCAAACGAAGATTGTATGCCAAAGTTACGACCCTGAGAAGTTGATGTACCAATTTACCCAAAATGGGGCCCATAGTTTGGCGCTTCATCTCCTAGGGTTAGGTTTTTGGATGTTTAGGGGTTTCCATTGTTTCTTAACAATAAATAGGCATTTGAGCCTCATCGTAAGATAGTTTAGAGGCATGTAGCCGCCACATCTCTCCTTAGAGATAAGCTACCATCACTCGAGCTAGTTTATTTCCATTTCTGTTGTAAGCATATTTTAGTATTTTACATTAATGAAATGAAGTATTATTTCCGCTGCATCTTTGTATTTATGGTTATCTCTGTAATTTTTAGCATTCCTGTTTAAATTTGGATCAGAATGTTGAAATTGTAACTAGGTTCGGTCTTCATAATGTATATTTTCATTATAAATAAGTCAAAAACAAATTATTTAAGACAAAAGAAAATTATTTTACTATGTCCCATTTGGACATTTTTAAAAGAAATAAAAATATCTTTTTATATATCTTTTTGGTCAAATCCCATTTTCCAATTCGGCTCTCCTTATGTCAAGTCGACTTGCTCAAAAGAGGCACCCTTTAACATGGACAAGAAGGCTACTTATACACTTATTCATCCTCATTCGAAGCTTGCATTTTGAGGTAGATCATGTACTACATCTAAGGCATATCTAAGGCACTTCACATGGCATACCTAAGGCATTTCACTTGAAACATTTGAAGTAGAAAGAAGACATTTCTAAAGTATCTTGCATAGAATTCTTGAGGAAGATGAAAGAACATTTCTAAGGAAGTTCGTATATCTTTCCTGTGGCAGAGGCATAGTTCATATTTTGAGGTAGTATTACAGGATAGTTTTAAGGCAATATGAAAGAAAACTAAATGGCATCTTATGGACAGAGACGTTGGCAGGCATATGAAAGCTTATGGACTAAATTTCGTGAAGACTGATGGTGAAGGGATGACTTGTAACTTGGGTTATTGGTTAGTTTATTTGTGACTTGGATTTCTTTTGTTGACTAAAGATTCTATAAGGAAAACATTGTTGGGTTTTCCCCTAGCCTTTGCCCTAACTTCTGGTGTTCCTTGTCTTTTTGTGCACTGTATTTGTATAATTTCTTGATGACCCTTATGAATGAAGTAAACCACTAAATGGAAATCATATATAAATTCTCACAAGTAATTATCATGTTAAGAAATTCTCTATTGCATTTGAATTTCAACAATTCCTAATAGTTTATACAAAGCTCTAATTTGAAATTCCATCGACAAAACCATCGATCCTCAAACCATCATATAGGTATCCTTTTCAAACATTGTTTTTACACTTGAATCTCTCACCTTGCTTATATAAATCAAATTTCTGGCTAATCCTAGGACGTGTAGAACACCAAGGAGTGTCCAATCCTTCTACCCTTAAGATTCAATTTGAATTTTCCTCATCCTATGGTTCTATATTTCCTATCATCTCCTAAGAAAATATCATGACCATCGAATCATTCATACCTACAAAACTACTCTTTGTGAGTAGTCATACGAAAATATGTGTTTGAGTCGACCGTCTATGCCTCATTATCTACCTATGTTCTTGAAGAGGCCAATTACACATCCCCTCCTTAATCTAAGGATATTTTCTCTTCTATAGAAGGAGAATATTTAGATCATGTCCCTTCCTCTACAATTTTGGCTTTAGAGTCTTTATTGTAATACCATTGTTTTCTACATCTCCAACATACCTTTATGAACTTTCCTAAAGATTTTCGTCTTCCTCTATATTTAGATCTCCCACTTGAGGACTTATTTTTATTTATGTTTTTGGAGCATCCTTTTATAGAAAAGGCATCTCCATTCTGAATCTCCATGACTCACCTTGAATAGAATATCTTAGAGTTCTTATTTCAGTACTTCTTACTAATGACTGGGTTTTCAAACCATTTTTTCCTTCTTTGAAAACATGTTCCTCTGCATCATCTTCTACTTGAGGTATTGTTGCTCTAATTATTATATATTTGTCAATGCTTCCATCCCATGCTTCATTTTATTTAAATTAAACATATCTATTATATATTAACTTCTTTGTTATTGTATGATACAATTTTTAAGCCTTGGATTAATCATCGTACCAAATAAAAATGCACTTCTCGCTTATGTCATCTAGATTCCTTTCAAAATATTTAGGCATACGAGCATATGTGACATAAATAAATACTCTTAAATGTGCTACACTACAACTCATACATGTTCTTGCTTTCCATGGAACTTTGTTCTTCATACTTTTAGTGGGAAATATGTTCAAAACATAAATTGAGCAACCTGCTACTTCTTCCCAAAACTCATTTGATAGATGTTTTTCCATCAACATGCTTCTAGCCATATTCATGATGGTTTTATTCTTCCTTTCAACTACACCATTATGTTGTGGTGTGCACCTTGCTGTGAACTATCTTTTGATCCATGATGTTTGCAAAATTTATGAAATTTTTTTAAATCATACTCACCTGCTCTATATGATATTAACACTTTAATCTAATGACCAATTTGCTTACCTAATATTTCCTTGAATTCTTTGAACTTGTCAAAAGTTTTAGATTTCCTTACCATGAAATACGCCCATGTCTTTATACTATAATCATCTATGAAGGTTAGGAAATAGTAACTTCCTTTGAGTGACTTGATCTGCATTGGACCACATAGATCTGTGTGAACCAGCTCCAGTGGTGCCTTTGCTCTAAAATATACTCCTTTAGTAAAATTGCCCTTGTGTTATTTTTATATAATGTGACTCTCACATGATTTAGCTAGCTCTTGAATTTGTTGTTGCAATAGTCTAAGGCCACCAAAATTTAGGTGACCAAACCTAAACTGCCATAACCAAGAATCGTCTAAGAAAGTTGTTTTTTGGGAAAATGAGTCATCACATCTATCATACTTCATGGAAAGAGGATAAATATTATTATTTTTCATCTTTACTCTAGCAATTAACATCTTACTAGGAGGTTTATCATACATGAAAAATCACCTCATTTTACATTATATCATTTTTTAGTAAGTTGGCCAACACCAAGAAGATTATGTTTCAAACATGTAGCATAATACAGATCTAGTATGTTTTTTTTTTTACCCTTTTTGGTAATAATGTTCACCATGTCTTTCCCATAACTTTTAGAATATTATTTGACCTTGACTTGAATTCAATTCTTACTCAATCATCCATATCTGGAATTATTATGCTTTTGTTTCCTATCATATGATTTCTACATCCACTATTTATAAACAAAATATCATTAGATAACTCATGAGAAGCATTATATGTAAGGAATAAATATTCTTCAAACTTCTTAAAATAATATCTTGCATCTTTTCTTCAAAGATCAACTTTCTTCTTCCTACAATCATGTGCATGGTGACCCAACTTATTACAATAAAATCACTTAAATTTCAATTTGTCATACCTCTAATTTTTTTGTGATCTTATGATGTTGCTTCCCCTTGGACTATGAATATTTTGATCTAATCCCTTTTCATGTTTGAACCATCTCTTTAATTGTTTCTTCCATTGGTTTTTCCTCTAACTCTTGATCTTGATCCTCCTCTATCTATTTTTGTTCCAAGGAAAAAACCATAATTTCATCCATATTTCCAAACAAAATTACATTTAGCAGATACACCATGGGTTAGTGCCTTTGTCAGGAATTTGTCCATATTATGTCACATCATAGGCAATAAGTCCCATCACTACGATACAAAAAAAAAATGTAGGAAATAAGGCATATATTTCCACCAAAAAATTACATCATAAGGATAATATCGTCTCACAAAGAGCCATAGAGGTGGAGCTATACAAATACTAAAATAAAAAATGCCCCCCATGCAAAGACTGGGAATAGAAACATGTAATTTCCCAAGAGGGATGCAAAAAAGTCATGATAATTACATTTCGCATATCCACCTAAAATTGAGTGCATTATGCAACCAAGAAGCCCCAAAAGGTGCATCAAAAAAACCCAACAAAAAAATGTTGGTTGGATCAAAAACAAAAAAATTGGTCAGAAGCCGCTCAAATAGCCCAAAAAAACCCCACTGAAATTGTGGTAAAAATGCCACAGCAACGATAGGAGCATTTACAAGGGAAGGCTCAAAATTAGGCCCAAATAAACACTTAAGCCACGAGACCCTACCCCCTTAACATCCAATTGTCGGGAAGAACACCCCACGACAAAGCACTTAAGCAAGCCCACCATGGACAGAGCCAACCTAGCCATGATGGCAGTGGAGGAAAGGCTAAGGAAAACAAAAAAAAGGGTAGGAAGCCCAACAAATCCGACAACAACTCTATAGACCTTGCGAAACGAGGCCAACCAAGGTGTTTAGTCAATTTATTGTTCTTAAATTGCAAGCATGAATTATTGAGTAGGGCAGGTAAACTGATGAAGTACAAGTTCACTATATGTGCTAGAAGTTACTTATGTCATTAAGGTGTTTATGTTATGGTTAATGTCTAAATCTAGAATCAATATGGAGATGATGTTATTGTCTATATTAGAGTATTATCCTTGATATTTATTAACTGGTTATTCTAAAATTAATCTTAATTGAATTGAACTTTGTGGGATGGTTGAATGGTGATCCTAACTCTATTCTGTTAGATTGTTTTTTATTATGTTTGGATTTTTATGTTGCAACCAAACTAGGCTAACTATGAAAGTATGGAATGATGTGAAGGAGATCCTACTTTATCGAATTGGAAAATGAAAGATGCTTGAATTCAGTTGCTAAGAAAAGACTGTCACTCTTAACTATTGCAGCTTTACTCAATGCAAAAGTAAAACAAAAATGAGATTGATAAGCTATGAAATAACTAAACTATGAAACTAAATGACTGAGTTATACTAGGTAGAAAGTAAATGAAATGTTGAATTATGCTAGGTATAAAGAAAATGAAATTACTGATGCAGAGATCAATTTAATCACGAACTCCATTGAACTGCATACTAAAAATATAAAACAGAGCATCCATAAATAAATTCCAAGAAATAAAAGAAAATCTACTTGCAGTGAATCAAAGGCTTGATCTGCACACAGGGGCTCTCCACAAGGTAGTCAATAGCTTTAACCAACGCAACATAAAATGTATGAACCAAGATCTATTAATTGGAAAATATTTTCAACATGATGCTTTCAAAATTACATACGGTGGCACTCACCAAAACACAAAATGACCATTGTTCTTATAACGTTTTCTTAATTAACAACATGAGAAATTCAAGCATGAGTATCTTTGCTACAATCCTTATCAAACCAAATCATATCGCTTATTGATCGATTTTCTATTTGGAAAATCAAATCGATAATATCTCTTAAAACTCAGACTCTGTTCAGGCACATTATCTTGCAGTTGACTGTCATGGTTGACCGTGTTGCAATGCGATTATCTTGATGGATTGGTTCAATTAAATAGGAAGAAATTCATGAGGGGATCATTCTTTATCTACCCATATATTCCTTTGTTGAGTTGGCACACTCGAACCCTATCAACAATGGAAGTAGTTGCGAATCTGTGGATTAGCTATAGAATTAGGTCAATTCCATAGCTAAATGCAAACTTTAATAAAGCAATAAGGTATATGGACAAAATATGAAAAATAGGACATATAAGGGCTTACCTTAACAAAACCTTATATTTATTGCATTTATTTGGATGATAGGAATAGGAAAAAGGAGGAAATGTGGGAAAAAAGGGTGTCAAGGTAAAGTAGTTCTTAGACCCTACATTCCCCTACACTGGAGGTTTTGTATGTTCTCATACAACACAACATTGTCATTCTCCTGTACATTGTTGCTATCACATCTAGGATTCACTTTCTTCTTCTTTCTGGCAGCCACTGTCATTCTTGGTTTCTTCATGAGGAAATTATACTTTAGGTTGATGATTTCTCTTTGCATTACCCCGTTTTCTTTCTTCAACCTCTGGTTATTTTTGTACCATAGACTTAAGTGAAGAATAAGGTTGTCACTCTTGGCAATTTGAATTCCATTTTGTGCCTTCAGTGTTTAATTTTCATTTTTGAGGTATCCGTTTAATGTCTCCAGCTCAAATATTTCTTGCTTCAAAACATTAGATGCTGGAGGTTCTTGTGGCTCATTAAATTGGTTACTTCCTTCTCCTGGACTTTGGATTGACCCCTTGGTTGGTGCTTCCTTTCTCTCTAATGATTCTATGTAATCATAAATTTCTTGTTGAACAGGATCAACGCCTGGACTTTGTACTGGGCTTCTTGGAGGTGAACTGAAGGGAGGTGGTGACACCCTTGGTGACAGTCTCAGTGACTCTTGAAGAATCCTCAAGATCTTTTCTTTTCTCTTTCGACTCAAGATCGATATATTCTGCAAATCCTGAGGTTGCTTTTTGTACGGTGTTCAATCTGGTACTTCTTCTTAAAAATGTGGTTGGAAATCCTTGAGTTTTATTCTCTTTAGCTTTTGGATTTTCTTTCCAAGGAAGGATCTTGGTTTGGGGTAAAACCTTTGTTTTCTTGCCAGCTTTCTTTCTTCTAAAATTTCCTTTTTTCATTTTTTGTAAAATATCTACAATGGGTAGTTCCTCCTCTGATAATTCTTGTTGGGATGGGGGTTCCTATTCTATTACTATTTCCATTTTTCTCTTTCTTCCCCCTAGGGTTCTACTACCACTTGGTTGTTTAGGGGTTTTCTCTTCAAAATGATTTCTTACTAGAAAATCCCCGCCATTGTCACCTATGCTTTGAAGATGAAACTCAATCAAGATTTTTATCAATCCATGATGGTACATTTTATTGTATATAGATTGGTTTTTCTTTTGAACATTCATTGGCATTTTCTTAAGGCTATGCAAGAGAAAGTATGGAAGATTCATTTGTTGTTCTTCAAGGAAATTCATCATTATCCTAATGTGGTAGAAAAACATGCATCCGAATCGACCTTCACAAGTAATAAATTTCTAAAGTACAAGGAGAAAATTTCTCCATTTACTTTTGAGGGCTAAACTAGGAATACCTTTTTTGAAGATGGTAGTGTCCATGTTTGGGTTTTTCAAGAAGATTTTCCAATCTTCCCCTTCAATTCCTCTAGATTTGAACCACTTTTCTCCACCTCTAGGCAATTCGGTGGCTTCTGCAATTAGGGACTCTATTACTGTGAACTTAATATCACCTATTTCAACCTCTGTTCCATCAAAAGATTGTGTAAAAGTCTTCGTTACCTCCCTGTGGAAACCATCAAATTTTTTTATGAATTTTAACCACTGTACTTTCTATAATAGTTCCCTGGTTTGAGAATATCCTTTCAAGAACTTCTTTCTTATTAGTTCTGTTTGGACAATAATGCCCATGGTGAGAGATGTTTTGTCTCAAGAACTATTTACTTGACAGGGAAAAATGGTTTTGGTAGGGTTTCGTTCTATGATGGAGAGAGTTGGAGAGGCTATATGAATTTAGAGAAATGAGAGAACGAGTGAATATAATGAAGTCTTGCGGAAATGAGTTAGTTATTGGAATGCATTCAATTCAATGATTCGGCGATCAAATCGATGTATTCGAAATGAGGACGAGATAGAAGTTAAAATAGTGGACTATAATGGGTTTGACAAGCAACTGTCACCCATGATTTGAAATTTTTTTGTTTTATTTCAGTAGTGCTATGTCCACATAATTCATATATGCAGTATGTTAACCCTTATTGTAAAAATAAAGTATCACATACCTTTGACTAATTTGCTAACCTTTATTTGTCCTTTGATATCTTCTGCAGGTACTTCACACTTAAAAGGATTCAATTATTCTTCAATTTGAGCCACCATGTGTTCTTGTCAAATTGGCTGCAGAAATCTTATTAGAGCTACAAAAACTTGTCTGAGGTATAGAAATTTGCTAATTCTGTAGCTGTGAGATTTTTTTTTTTCTTTTAAAAAAAGATGGATGCTCAGGAAAAGGGACTTTCTTTTTGGAAGAAATGGTAAAGAGAGAAAATTTAAGGTTCCAACAAAAGTTTGTTTTCACTTTAAATTTTCTGTATAAGCATGCCAACAACTTGTTGGTTTTCATGTTTATACATTATTATTTTATTATAATATATATATAATATATATATATATTATATAATTATATATATATATAATATATTATATAATATATATATATTATATTATATATATTTATATATATACTATATATAATATATATATATATATATAGATAGATAGATAGATAAAATTTATTTTTACTTTTTTATGATAGAGAAAAATAAAATTTCTAAGGTGGAAAAGAAGAGGAATTGTTCTCAACCATCTTCGATTCTGAATTGTCTTGGAAAATTTTGACAAGTTCTTCTTTTGTTAATGGCTTCTGATAAAGTCTAAGTCGATGTCCATTTACTAAAAGAGGAATATTCTCTTTATCAATAGTCCCGATTCTAACTACACCATTGTCAAAGACATTTTCAATTTCATAAGGTCCAAGCCAGTGGGTTTGGAAATTTCCTTGGAAATTTTTGAACTTTGAATCAAAGAGTAATGTCCAATCTCCTGGATGAGATTTCCTTTATTTAATGTACTTGTCATGCCATCTAGATCTCTGTTGCTGAACTAGGCTGGTTTTCTAGAAGGCTTCTCGTCTTATTTCATCAAGCTCATTGAGTTGTCTCATCCTTTGCTTTTGTGCTTCTGATAAGTCAAGATCCAATTGGACTGTTGTTTTGTAGGTCTGGATTTGGAACTCTATTGGAAGTAAGAACTGCTTCCCATAAACAAGTTCATAGGGAGTATGTCCTATAGTACTTCTCCATGTAGTTCTATATGCTCATAAAGCTTCTGGAAGCTTTTCTCCCCAGTCCTTCCTACGTAATTGTACAATCTTTGTAATAATTGCTTCAATCACCTTGTTTGTAGACTCAACTTGTCCATTAGCTTGTGGATGATATGGAGTGGACTTCCAATGCTTGATTTTGTACTGCTCCACAAGCTTCTGCACTAATTTGGATGTAAACTGTGTTCCTTGATCTGTTACAATTTCTCTTGGAACACCAAAACGAGTGAAAATATCCTCAAAAAGAAATGAAACTACAACATTTTCATTAGCAAAAGGAAGTGCTTTAGCTTCTACCCATTTAGTGACATAATCAGTACATACAATAATATACCTTTTTTTATTTGAAGGTGGATTGATTGGACCAACAAAATCTAGTGCCCATTTTTCAAATGGTTCGATGAGTACCTGAGGCTACAATGGCATTTCATTTGAAAGAGTAGGTTTGCCCATTATTTGACAACTGTCACACCTTTTAACATATTCCTTGGTATCCTTGAAAATGGAAGGCCAATAATATCATAAAAGTAGGATCTTATAGCCAATTATTTTGTTAGAAAAATTTCCTCCACATGGTTCATCATGGTATGCTTTAAGTATTTCTGGTATCTGATCTTCTCGAACACATCTTTTGATGATGAGATCTAGTCCTGTTTTGTATAATTTTTCGTTAATCCATGAATAAGATGTGCTATTGTGAACTATCCTCCTCTTTTCTCTAGGAGACAAATGAAATGGTATTTTCCTTGTAGCTAAATAGTTAGCAATATCTACATACCAAGGTGATTCAGTAGATACTGAAAAAAGATATTTATTAGGAAATTTATCCTCCACAGGTTGATCATTATTATTGTTCTGAATTCTAGATAAAAAGTCAGCAATTATATTCTGTTTTCCGAGTCTATCTAGAATGGTGATGTTGAATTCTTGTAACAATAAGAGCCATTTGGTTATTATTCCATTATTGATTGGTTTATTTAGTAGGTATCTAATGGAATAATGGTCTGCGTGAATGAAAGTTTCATAGCGAGTTAGATAATGTTTGAATTTGTTAATGGCATGAACTATAGCGAAAAACTCCTCAGGTATAGTGTAATTTAGCTTTGTTGGAGTTAAATTTTTAGTAGTGTAATAGATTGCATAAGGGGTAAGGTCTTTTTGTCCTAACACAACTGCTAAGGTTGTATCTGAAGCATCAATTGATATATGGAAAGGTAATTTTCAATTGGGTCCTTTTAAGATAGGTGCTTCAGAAATTTTCTTTTTCAAAGTTTCAAAGGCAGTTTGACAATTAGAATCCCAATTGAATTCACAGTCTTGTTAAGTAGTTTAAAGAGTGGAGATGCAATTTTTGTGAAGTTTTCTATAAATCCTCTATAATATCCAATAAAACAAAGAAAACCCCTAACATCTTGTTGACAACTTGGCACTGATAAATTAGAAATGACCTCAACTTTAGATGAGTCTACCTTAATTCCATCTCTTGAAATATGGTGACCTAAAACAATTCCTTCATTAAACATCATTAAACATTTCTCATGACTTAACGAAAGATTTGTTTCTTTACATCTTATTAGAATTTTTTCTAAATTTCCAAGTGCTTCTATAAAAGAATCTCCATAAACCGTGAAATCATCCATATACACTTCCACACAATCATGAACAAGGTCAGAGAAAATTATGAGGACTGCTCTTTGGAATGTTGTCAGAGCATTGCATAGTCCAAAGGGAAGTACCCTGTAAGCATAAGTTCCCCATGGACAGGTAAATGTGGTTTTATCTTGATCTTCAGGTGCTACTTGAATCTAACTATATCCACTAAAACTGTCCAAAAATGAAAAATACTTTTTCCCTGCTAATGTGTCCAAGACTTGATCTATGAAAGGATGTGGAAAATGGTCTTAATGTTGTTTTATTTAATTCCCTATAATCGATACATGCTCTCCATTTCCCATTTTTCTTCGAAATGATTACTAGGGGTGAAACCCACTGACTATCTAGTATTGGATAGATGAAATTTACATTTAGGAGCTTTTGTAATTCCTCGTTAACAATTTATTTTAGATTTGGGTTCATTCTTCGTTGTGGCTGTCTAACTGGTCTTGCACTTTGTTCAATGTAGATATTATGTATGCAAGTTTTAGGATCAATTCCTCTCATATCAATGTATTCCCATGCATATGTAGGAATTTACAGGGTAAGTTCCTCAGACAGAACACCAAAGGACACCGCTCGCAAACAGATCACAGATCAATACACCAGTATTTTGGACGTGGTTAAAACCCTCAAAGAGGGAAACAGTCCACGGCCTGAGCCAACGCGGCCACTTCAGTCAATTTATTAATAAAAGAATGAAATTTTTACATAAGCTTCTCTCATGAACAGTTAACCTACAAATGACCCTCCATGCTCTTTAAATAGAATTCATGGACCAATCGGGTGTCAAGCCACAGATCAAGTGTCGGTAATACCGAGGAGAGAATGAACGTCGGATAACTACATATCGTGACCGTTGGATTGTAAGTTACAAAATGTACAACGGTAAAGAAACACACTTTACCTAACTCTATGCCTATCTCTATACTAGACCAAGTTGAACTTAACTATTTCCTATGTGTCGGAATATCGTAACATCCCCCCTTAAGAACAACTTG
>APFE030077086.1:45123-79653 GCA_000404065.3 Pinus taeda
ATATAAAGATTTAAAAAAATACCAAGCAATGTTTGTATGTGTTAGTGAAAAAAAGTGAAAACATTCCACATTAAATGCAAGGCTATGTGTAAAAATTCAATAATAAAGTACAATTTTTATAAATTTTTAATAGTCAAACAAATCTACTAATTTTTTAATTTATAATAAGTACATAATTAAGTGTTCTACCTAGATACCATTAAAAGACTTAATCAGTTATACAAGTATATGAAACTTACTCACAAGGCCTTCCAACAATCACATACCAATGTTACATACATGTCATGTAGAAAAGCAATTGTCATGCAAGTCACTTGATAAATATCTTCTCCAAACCATATGTAATTCCCCAAACTAATTCTCCCATTTTCCCTTTTATCTTACTATTTAGATTTTAATTTCATATTTAATCTAGAAGTTCTCTTTCATTCTAGGTTGTGTGTGAGCATTTCACTACCATGCATGATAAAGGTGCAAAAATTTGAGATATCTAATTATTTTTTACTAAACATACATAGAATTATATCCACAAACTAAGAGATAAATGCTCCTCAAGATCCTAAGAAATAACATCTCATTACAATAATATAAATAATTGAAATACGATCTTAACTATCTACAATAATAAGAAAATGAATAACATCCTACCACAATATTTTCCTTATATAATGTTTACACAAAACAAATAATATGAATATGTTATGAATACATATCATGAAATCTTAAAGAATTATGAATCCATTATCACTCCCAATAATAACAACATTGACCTCCAATTATTTAAGAAGAGAATGAAAATGTTCTTGTGTTCTAGTTGATGCTAAATAAGCATGATGTAGAATCTGACCTTTGCTAAGTGGTAAGTAGTAAAGAGTGAATGCATTACAACTTAGCTATAAAAAATACTTGTAATTAATTACAAAATGAAGAAAATCTACCTTGGTAATATGAATTAGCAAGATTGAACTCAAACCCAAACTAGATAAGAAGAGTTCTCAAAACCAATTGAAACAATTTGAACAAACAAGCTACTCAAAGGCTATAACATTATTTACGTAGTGTGAACCAAATGAGAAAGTTGTTGAAATAGAAAAATGGTATTTTAATTCACAAACTACTGCATTGTTAGGTTCTCCATCCTTGCATCACATACAATCATATGTTATTTGTTCAAGGACCAAAATCAAGGTATTACATTCCCCGCCCCGTTTTTTTGTCATTATCCTCGGCACATATCATCATACAAGTGTACATGTACAAAATTTTATCAAAAATTCAAAAAAATTGTGAGTATGCGTCTCGTATTGAATCTTCTAGTTCCCATATTGCTTCCCAATAACTTTGGACTAAAGCATCATAACCTCCTTACTCAGTAGACACAATGAGTATACCTAGAAGTATCCTTCTAGCTCCACTTGAATCAAAGTTCAATCAATGACATGGTTAGGATCATGCACATACCTTTTAGAAAAGACTCATGAAACACATTATGCATGTTCATGGAAGCAAGCAATACAAACATGTATGCAATTGGTCCTATTGTAACCAATATTTCAAATGGTTAACAAAATTTAGCTACCAAGTTAGTACAGTTACACAACTTCAAGGAAATTTTATTTAGATTTACTTTGAAAAATGGATGTTCTTCGACTTCAAAATCCACATCTGTTCTAATATTATCTACCTAATTTTTATGTCTACCTTGAGCAACCTTTGAATTTTAAATAATGTTAAAAGTTTTATCTTCCATATCCTTAAGCAATTATGGTTCCAAGGCTGTTGGCCCATGTGATATAAACAACTTCTAGTCTTTCATAAGAAGCACTCACGTGGATGAGATTCTACTATTCCATGTGTGTATATATGTGTACCATTTTCCATTAGTAATTCTAGCATTGCTGGATTGTCCCAACTCACTGGAGTATTACATTTCCTCCCATAGAAAGCATAAAATAGGATCATCTTTAGTGATGCCTAATATCATTATTATAGACACACTCAACCAAATGCAATAAGCTACCCACTTGAATGGTTTATCCATCACATATATTCTTAACACGTTCTTAATCACTTGGTTGACCACTTTATCTGTCAATCTAATTCTGGATTATACGCTATATTGAAATTCAAATTTGTACTAAATCCTTTTATAAACATTGGATCTCTATCTGAAAAAATTTCCTTAGGGATTCCATGTAACCCAACAATTTCCTTCATGTATATTTATACAATATTAGTTGCATTATGACTTAGTTTCACAAGACTAAAATGAGCATCCTTTATCATTTATCCACCACCACCATTCTTGAATCATTTTGCTTTGTTGTCTTGGGCGCTTAATAATAAAATTAATTATTATGACTTCCCATTTCCACTTTGGAATTGGGAACGACTATGGAAAACCATCTGGATATCCATACATAGCCTTCACTCTTTGATATTCCATACATTTGGCAATATAATTAGTTGCATCCTTTTTCATCCTAGACAATAGTATTGGCTTCCTACTATTGCAATTTTTTTCGTAACCAAGATGTCTTGCATATGGAACATTATGCATTTGCTTTAGCACTAACTTCCTAAATTCTATGGAATTAGGAATAAACACTCTATTTTTGTGCATAAGTATTTCATATTTCTTTAGTTGATACTCTTTAAATTTATGTTGTACATATTCCTATTGTGAGCCCTATTTTACTTATAGATAATGATGGTCTATAAAAAAAGCCTCTAAATTTTTGCCCTTTAAATTTGATATATGTGTACCGATGGTTGCAACACGAAAGACATGTACCCTTCTACTAAGTACATCAATGACTTTATTCTCCTTCCCTTTGATATGCTTGAGGTCAAAGCCATATTCTAATCTAGGTAGATATTGGTGGCCACCCTCCTACCCACCTAGACCTCCATTTAGTTTCATTTGTTTCCTTGTTTATTGCATTATTTACTATTTTTAACAGTTTTTTTCTGGTCTTGAACTTCCGAAGCATTTTTTACCCCCTCAACAACATTTTTTGAGGTCCGCAGCAGGCCCATAGCCATAGGTAGGGGCTTGTTGCAAATCCTGTAGTACTCGAAGAGATCTTTCCAACAAGATATTGTATGTGCCAAATGAAGATAGCATGACCAAGTTACAAGCCCAAGAAGTTGGCTGCCCAACTAACTCCAACAAGGCCCACAAACTCTTGGCATTCCATCTCCTAGGATTAGGGTTTTCCCTTGTTGATCAATAATAAATAGGCCCTTGAGCCTCATTGTAACACAATTCAGAGGCATGTAGCTGCCACATATCTTCTTAGAGATAAGCTACCATCGCCCAAGCTATTTTATTTCCATTATGTTTGTAAGCATATTTCAGTATTTCATATTAATGAAATGAAGTTTTATTTCTGCTATGTCTATGTATTTAAAGGGATTTATGGAGTGCTAATGTGCTTCATTCTTAGTTGATTGATTATTTTAATAACATCTCAGTTATCAGACCTATTGAAGGATTGATAAAGCCCCTTAAGGAAATGATGAAAAGAATAGATGGAAGTAGATGGTAATGTATGACACCATAAATTAACATGACCTTCAAGGGTAAGGAAGAAAACCACAAAAGAAAAATATTCACCATTGATTTCGTAATGTTTACAAAATTTAAAAAATTTAGAAATGTGTTCGGTTATGGGTGTTCCATCCTCACCATTAAACTTCAATTGAGACAAGTGATAAAGAGGCTCATTGGGGATTAACATTTTACCAGGGGATGGGTTGGGAAAACACTCCAGGAGTATGATTTGAGGATGATCCATTTATGATAAGAGATTCAAAACAGACTCAATGGGCACAACTTGTCATCTGGACCTCCTTCTAGTGTCATTTGTTGATAGTGCTAAAAATTCGTAAACCAAGGGTCCCCAATGTGAAGTCCCAATTAGACTTCACATAGTTTGGAATAGGAGCCCCATCTAAGATATCAGCCCAATTTCCATATATACTTATAGGTTTTCCTTGGCTACAAAGCTCAACACAAGAGAGTTATGCAAGTGACTATGCCTTGTGAGTGTTCGGTTCTATGTGTCTCAATATTCTTCAGCGGTGGAGGGAAAGGAAAGTGAGCCTCTAGGAGAGAGGTAACAATACCACCCTAGTAGAGACATACACACAAAATATTTGTCTAACATCCAGTGGAGTAGTCCACAGAGATGCGACGATCATTGCAACCATTGAAAACAAGAAAGATATGTCTAACATCCAGCGAAATAGTCCACAAGGATGTGACAGTTATAGAAACCATTACAACACATTCTTAATTAGATATGCACTAAAATAACCGAAATAGTTCAACTAGTATAGTACAGGTCAAAGAAAACATGAATCATAAATATTCATTGAATAGTCTTACAAATATTCACAATCCATGCATGAAAATGTGTCAGCCCTTAGGCTTCAAGTATTAAGTAAAGGTCACAAGACACATGTATACAACGAACACCACTAGCCCCAATAGCGGAGCATTGGAGCCACTCCTTGCTCCCCAAAATAACTAGCTTGTCTTGCTAATTCCTTGCAGGAGGAGCCAAGGTGAAAAGTACTTTGCTCATAAAATCAGGGTGTATATATAACCAATGGGGTGATGCTTCACCTCCCTTGTGATTCTTTGAGTACCCTCATGATTGCTTGACTTCCTATTATTTTTCAACTTTAAATGACATTTCATCTTCTATACATGTCCTTTGTATTTCCACTTCACAATAAATTTTCGAATAAGAAATTGCATAATCCATAGGAATGATGTGGCATATGATGACTAATAACATGACATGGAATAACACTACTGAAAAGGACTTCTTGATGACATAACAATGTTGATTCATTCTTGCTGCTCCTTTTTCCTCAACAATAGATGTGCAATGCTTCATCTTCATGAGAGATATGCTTTATTCTTCATATCCACCCTCCAGAGGGTTGTGAATCAAATGGAGTCTTCATGTGGTCTTGACCTTTGATCTTCTATTTTAATCTAGTGTTCCTTCTTCTTCTCGCCTAATGATCATCTTATCTCTTCAGCTTCATATGTGTCTTCTAGCATGTCCTCCTTCTCCATCTCCTTATTCATCATCTTGCTATAGCATGATAGAGTTCCTGCATCTACAATCCACTCATGATAATACAACACCAGTCTGATAAACCCCTAGTCTAAGATGTTGCATGATGATCCACTAATTGAGCTGAGACCAGGTGGTAGGCTAAGGGAGAGGCTCAGTGACTGCCCAGTTTCACATCTCAGGAAGTAAAGGGTTAGGCTTGAGCCTTGATACTGTGCAATGCGCAGTTTAGGCTTGGAATGAGAAAAACTATTGTGCAATTGGGGAGCTCAAGGAGACAGGATGAGGGCTTGAACACTAATTTTTTCTATTTTTCAATTATGGGAGACATAGGATCCTAGGTGATTGCGCAATTGCATAGTTTAAGAGCTCAAGGATGAGGCTTGAGCCTTGATACTGCACAATGCACAGTTCAGGCTGGATTATGTAGGAAGTTTACGTAGTTTTAAAGAAGTTTCTATCAATTGCGCAGTTCTGGGAGGCAAAGCAGACCTGGTGATTACGTAGTTGCGCAGTTCAAGAGCTCAGGGTTGAGGCTTGAGCTCAAAGACTACAAGGCTGAGGTTCTAGGCTAGAGGGTTGAATTGCACAATTTTGGAGGCCAAGGCTTGGGATTGAGCTCTGAAATTGTGCAGTGCACAGTCATAGAAGGAAGGAAATGCACATTGTGTAGTGTTAAGAGCTAGGGTTGCAACTTTAGGGTTGGGACTGTGCAATGCGCAATTCAAGAGGGACAAATGAGGCTAAGTTGTTAGAAATTTTTTGAAATTTGGCTAAGTGTGGGATCATTGAAACTAATGTGAATAGTGATAGGAATTGACTTTGATCACACACTTAGAGTGCTTGATGACACAACATAGATCATCCAGAACACATTAACAACATACTTTCCTCAGTGTGACAACCTTTACGACAACTTACAACAAGTGCAACACTAAAGATACACTTTGTGACAACCGTGACAACACTTGTGTGACAGTGCTTAAAACTTTGGAAATGAGTGTAATGAAGGTTTACATGGTAAGATCGACTTGTTTACACAAGGAGAACCTCTTGAAACCACCAAAAAAGGCTTATGCATATTGTGCGAAACTTAACATGCTAGAAAACGACAAGTGCTAAAGTGTGAATGGAAATTGTGATATGCGAACGACAGTGACAGAAACACATGCCAAAACGAAGATAATATGAAAATGACACTAATTAGAATGAAAGAAAGCAAAATAAATAGTTGCAAACATGAAAATGAAACTCTAAAAAACAAAGGTGCACAAAAGTGACAGTTTGTAAAACTCACTGAAGTAGAAGTACAAAAGCAGCTAGAAGTGAGAAATTGTCAATGTCAGTGTGCACTAACTATCGACATGGATTGGACATTGCACAAGAATAGTCTTGATGGACTGTGATATGCTTGTTCTAGCTTGCATGAAAGTGTTGGGGTCCGAGTATGAACAATCTATTCACCATTTTTCCTACATTAATTTATCAATCCGGGTGCGTATCCTTTTCAAGGAAACATGCAAAGTATATGTAGGGGAAAGGTTACCATTCGTCACCGACCAAGGGTTCGTGATTAATACTCAAAGCATTGCTATAAAACTAAATTTAACTGTAGTACTCAAGAACAACAATTACAAGAAATAACAATCTGCAACAGCAACCATAATATGATAAATGACACACAACAGGAACTACGTAGCACCTGATTAGAAGAGTGAGCCCAACTCTCTGATTAGGGCTACAATAATCACAGTGAAGAGTGGAGTAGAAAAAGGAGTGGTATATTATTATTTGGAAAAATACTATTACAATATCGATGGGGAGCCTCCCCTTTTACAGGAATAACTTGTCTTTTATACAAAGCGAAGGAGAACAACATCCTTCCCCAAAACCTGGTAACTGTATACCTAGAAATATACATCGATTCATAATGGCACCATCATCGGATGAACAAGATCAGATAATGGTCCAAAAATGGTTCAGGGGCATCTATGACTCTAGCTACATAGCTTCCTTATGGCTGGTCATTGCTGTGAATTGTGGATCTGCTACGGGACACTGAAATATCAGTACCTATTCTCTGGAAGTCGTGGTCAAACATGCATTTTAGTGCTATGAATAGGCAAAACCCTGCGAATTTACTTCATTAATAAAATATTCCAATAGACAGGAAAGGGGTAATTACCTTGCGGATTTAGCATAGTAAATATAGATGAATAAGTGCAAAAAGGACAACAAGAGGGATGGAAATGTAGTTGAAAGATAGCTCGATTTGGTTCCCAACATCTCCCCCCAACTAGCCTTCTACATGTCCTCATGTAGCTCGCCGCCTCCATAGATCTAGGTTATGCAGATTGTTGACTTCTTGGAGCTGAGCGAGATCATACTCTTTGGCCATCTCTATCCCTGGATCTTTAAAACCTTCTGAGTGGAGGATTTCCTTCCACCAATCACTTGGAACATTATATGTTGGGGTTTAATTTTCCATTGGCAACCAGATGGTGGGGAACTGGAACCGGATCCCCATCCATCGAACCCCACATGTTCGGACACATGTCACATACCTTTGCACTCTGTTGAGTGCTCGTGCAAAATTTGGTGCCCCAAACTGTTCCCTATTCCAGACAGCTGTAGGTGACATCATCCATCTTTTTTGACAGCAATCAAGGGCTTCATCTTGAAACGTAACTAATTGTTTGGCACAAAGATCAAGGAACCATTTTTGTGTTCTTAGCATTCTTTCCTTGTTTCCCACAATTCCAAAAAAGGTGTTGTGTTTATTGAACATGGTTATTGACCTTTCATGTTCTACTCTTACTATAAAGGGCTTTGTAACCTGATTGGACTCAAATGTATTAAAAGCCTTTTACCAACTGATTTGAATAAAAGTGTAAGAGGTGAGAGCTCTTAAATGAATGTCTTCCACATATGGGACTGGGTTGAATCCTCTATCAGTGTGTAATAGATACCCATGCATGTAAAACTTATACATCAAATTCTGAGTTGGAAAGTCATGGCTCCTTAATATGCAGAGGAATTGTACACCATCCTCTATTTCATAACTAATTTCATTATTGATGCTCTCCATGCAGAAGAAAAGAAAACGTTCATGCAAGAATAAACAATAACAAGAAGCAAGGGAATGACATGCCATCACCTCTTGTGCTAAGTTAAACATCTGCTCCTTATCAACTTTCAATTCTGCCACTTGTCTTTCCAGCTACTCCATCTTCAGCTGTTGTTTCACATGCCTCAACCTCATGACATCTATACGCTCCACATATTAAAAAATGGTTGCGGAGGCTCGTTCCTGAGTTCTTTCTACCTTGCTTTGATACTACGCTGCAGTGGATTTCAAAGTTTGCACTTCGGGTGTTAGGGCATATTCACGGTCTTTAAATAGTTGCTCGACTAGGTCTGTTTGAGTGGTAGTAGAAGTTGTAGCTATCTGGTCCACCTAAGTCCCTACTTCAACTACTGTGGCTTGGGACTTTTTGGCCTGCAGCTTGTATTTCTTCACCTGCTTCTGCAATTTATGTACCTGTTTTCTCAACTTCCTAACCTCTGTCTTGAGCCGCATTGTTTCTCTGAATTGCAGCTGGTATTTTTGTCTGATAGGTAGTCTTCATTGTTCACACAACTCCATCCATTCTTACTTAACAAAAATCTCTTCAGCTTCTGCAACTGCTTCAGCTGGAGGTAAATCTCCCAGGAAAGCTTCTGCCAAACCGACTACTGGGTTTCCTTCCATTGCTCATTATTCCTCAATTAGTTCTTGTTTTACGGCCTTCTTGCCTAGCCTTACCACTAGCTCAATCGTCGGGACTACTTCGCTTGGTCCCTCCTCTTCGCTAACAACTACTTCCTTTTGTTGTGTGATGACTAGGACTGGTGGTGCTCTTGTGAGATGATCACCAGTTAATATTTCTATTGGAACCCCTCCAGGTTCCCCTACCTTAGGGATACCTGGCTCTTCTCCACTTTCAGGCTCTTAGATGCTTGTCGTCTAGGCAACATATATCCCACTTGGTTGTGGTCTTTGTGATGTTTCAGGCTCCTTTTCTCTGAGCGATCCTTTAAAACGGTCCTGTTGGGAGTCCTCAGTCAACAATCCTGTGGCACCTCTTCTTCTAGTCGACTTGTCAAATTTCAAAGCAGGGGGAACGACAATATCTTCTTCTATGCGCCGGGGGGAATGAGATACCCCCGCTCCTCTTGGAATAGAAGAGAAAAAGGAAAACTGGCAGGGATCTTCATTCTGGCCTTCGACAATTCTGTTCTAGGTCATGTTCCTTTCTTGTACAATGTTTGGTTTCGAGGTTGATGCTGGTTCTTGTGGAGCAGCGCCAGCCTCATGCCCTAGTTCTCCTAGAACTTCCTTCGTAGTTTCCATGGTTCTCCCAGCTTCAAGCTCTTCTCGTCTTGGTTCTTCCTCTTCCATTGGTTCTATGGTCAGGGTGGCCACGATCTCTTCTTCATTCGGGCTATCTTCCTCCATTGGTTCCATTGGTTCCATACTTTCTTGTTGTGGTACCTTTTTTGTTGTTGTCGTGTTGTTGATTTGCTCTGCTAGCTCCACAATCGAGGCTGGTTCTTGTGGAACAACCTCAGCTGTGGTACTAGTGGGCCTTTCTATGTCGACTCCTCTGTCTTCCATAGGTTCGCAATTGCGACTTGCTCTTGGGGAGCAGCCTCTTCTTCAAGTTCTTCGAATCCCATTTCCATCTCCTCTGGCTCCTCTTGGTCAACATAATAATCTCCTTCTCCATATTCTTCCTCCATTGCTTTTGGTTCTTCTTCCCTGGCGTCCATAGCAGCTGCTATCTCTTCCTCCGTGGAATCCCGAAATAGCTCCCACGGAATTGGAATACGACTAATTGCATTCATCACTAGTAGCTAGACCAGCCTATGGTGGGTAATGACCGCCATCACCTAACGCAACCATTGAGTAGGTTGTGCCATTAGCTGAAGACTCCCTAGTAGGAAACACGACACATTTAATGAGAAGGCCTCTGCTTGGGGGAATCAGAAGTGAGCTAATATTCAGAGATGATATTTGAACACAGTGGAGTACCTCCCCTCGCAAGTTATATACTTTATTGCAAACTCTACTACCTCTCCCCATGGATGCGGTAATGAGTTTCAGTCGTATCCTCGCCCCTTCTAAGCAATGCTTTCTCCAACCTGCAAAAAGGCTTCAGGAAACTTCGGGAGGGAAGTTCTCCTGGAAAACCATCTCTGTCCATATTGAGGGAGCCCTCTAACTTCTGCAATGGCTTCCTCCATAATAGGGACTTCTATCCCGTAGACCTGAGAACTTTCTTCTTCCAGATTGAGTGTTATATTTCTCTTGGCTATATTCCTTTATTATTCCTGCAAAATACAAACAAGTAAGCAATAATAGTTTTTATTTTATTTTTATTTTTTATTATATATATATATACATATATATATACATACATATCTATATTATATATAATATATATATATAATATATATATTATAGAGCAGAGTGAGAGTGTCCTTTACACCAACAACCATTAAACTAGATGAATCAGAAAGATGTTTGACGAAGGCATCTCTAGAGGTTGGACGGTGGTATAGCTTTAGATGATGTCCATTTACTAAGAACGAAGTATGATTCCCATCTATTGTAATTAGTCTAACTATTCCATTGTCACACACTACGTCCACTTCATACGGTCCCATCCAACGAGTGCGAAGCTTGCCTTTGAAATCTTTAAACCAGGAGTCGTAAAGTAATGCCAAATCCCCTACGTGAAACACCTTGCTCTTGATAAATTTATCATGCCAGTGCATTCTCTGCTGTTGAAAAGCAGTAGTTTTCTGGACAACTACCGAATGAATCTCTTCTAATTCATTGAGCTGTTCCAGTCAGTGTTTCTATGCTTCTGATAAGTCTAGGCCTACTTCTAAAGCTGTTATGAGCATGCTGATCTCAAATTCTACTGGAAAAAAGGGGGATTTCACATAGACTAACTCAAATGGAGAAAACCCGATTGTGTTCTGCCATGTTGTTCTATACACCCATAAAGCTTCTGGAAGTTTCTATGACTAGTCCCGACGATGACTTGCTACTATTTTTGTCAATATATTTTCCAATATTTTGTTTGTACTTTATACTTGTCCATTTGCCTGAGGATGATAAGGGGTTGTCACTCTGTGTTTAACCTATATTTTTGCATCTGCTTCCCTATCATGTGAGATGTGAACTGCGCCCCTCCATCTGACACAATTTCCCTTGGAGTGCCATATCGAGCAAAGATTTCTTCGAAAAGAAAGTCTACCACTACTTGCTCTATTGCTCTTGTGACTGCTCTGGCTTCCACCCATTTAGTCACATAATCAATGCAGACCAAGATGTGAGCTTTCTGATGAGAAGGTGGGTTGAAAGGTCCAACAAAATTGATGGCCAATTTCTTGAAAGGTTCGAGGACTATCTGGGGCTGTAGAGGCATTTCATCTACATTCCTAGGTTGTCCCATCCGTTGGCAACTATCACATCTACGGACATAATCCCGAGCATCATGAAATATGGAAGGCCAATAGTATCCTATCTACAACACTTTGTGGCCTGTTCTCTTATCTACAAAATATCCTCCACAGGGTTCGTCATGGGTGACCTTTACTATCTCATAGATGTCATCCTCTGCCACACAACGCCGAATCTGTTGATCAACCCCTGTATGAAAGAGATACCTTTCCATCCATGAATATCAGGTACTATGATGAATAATCTACCTTTGATCCTTATATGACAAATGACGAGAAACCTTCCCTGTAGCAAGATAGTTAGCAATATTTGTATACCAAGGAGTGTTAGCAGAAACTGCAAAAAGATGTTCATCTGGAAAATCATCTTCAATGGGTGTATTCTTGCCATCATTTTCTATCCTAGACAGGAAATCAGCAACCACATTGTCCTTCCCTAGTTTATCTAATATAGTAATGTCAAATTCTTGTAGTAGCAAAAGCCATCTTGTAATGCGACTTGGTGTAACACGTTTATTCATTAAATACATGATAACTACATGATCAGTATTCATAAAGGTAGGATACTCGGTAATGTAATGCAAGAATTTGTTGATGGCGTAGACGACAACAACGAACTTTTTTTTCATTCACTATGTAATTTAATTTAGCAGGGGCCAAATTCTTACTAACATAGTAAACTGCATATGGTACCTTGTCCTCTTGCTGTCCCAATACTGCACCAATCACTGTCTGGGAAGCATCTGTGTGAATATGGAATGGTAATGCCCAGTCTGGCCCTCTAAGGATCGGAGCACTACAGACCAATTCCTTGATTTTCATGAAGGCTACATCACAATCATTTTTCCACACAAAATCTGCATCTTTTGTTAGCAATTGAAAAAGTGGATGTGCTACTTTAGCAAAATTTTCTATAAAGTACCTGTAATAACCAACACAACCAATAAAGCTGCGTACCTGCATGGGTGTTTTGGGTATTGGAAAGTGTATAATTACCTTTATTTTAGTTGGGTCCATCTGAATTCCTTCAGCCGAGAGCAAATGTCCTAGAACAATTCCTTCCTTCATCATCATATGGCATTTTACCATACTTGAGGAGACACGTGCCTGTATGCACCTTTCAAGAACTTTCTCTAAATTTCTCAACCCTTCTATGAATGAGTCCCCGTATGGAGTAAAGTCGTCCATGTAAATTTCAACACTGTCATCCACCAAATCAGAGAAGATCCCCAAATTTTCCCTCTGGAACGTTGCAGGTGCATTACACAGGCCAAAAGGAAGGAACCGGTACTCGAATGTTCCCTAGGGGCATGTGAAAGTAGTTTTGTCTTGATCTTCAAGAACTATCTAGATCTGGTTATACCCACTAAATCCGTCTAGGAAGGAGAAAAACTTTTTGCCAGCCAATGTGTCCAGAACTTGGTCAATAAATGGTAAAGGAAAATGGTCTTTCTGCATTGCCTTATTTAATTCTCTATAATCCACACATATCCACCATTTACCATTTTTCTTAGGGACCATTACTAATGGAGAAACCCATTGGTTGTCTGAAATGGGGTAAATAAAACCTACGTCCAATAATTTTTGAAGCTCTTCTTTAATAACATTTTTCAATGCAGGGTTCATCCTTCTCTGAGGCTGTCTCACAGGACGAAAATTTTCCTTAATATATATACGGTGGGTACATAAATTAGCAAGATTACCCTTCATGTCTGAGTATCCCAGGAAAAGGATTCTTTATGCTTCTGAAGGACATCTAAAAGTTGTTTCTTCTAGGATTTTGATAGGTCTAGGTTAATGTTCAGGGTCTTTCCTGGTTCTAATTCCACTGGGATACTTACATGGGGTGCAACTACGGGTAGCTCCTCAGATTCCTCTGCTATTTTAATAGTCTCCTGTGTTTCACAGCTTAAGATGGATTCTAGGATTTGTTGATTTGGTTCTGAAACGGAGCAAGGATCATTCATAAAGGAGGTTATTACATCATCCTCCGATTCCATTTTTAACTAGAGGCAATGTCCAATAGTAAGGATTGGTCTTAATTCCTCATTTTCTGATTCAGGTTCCTTCCTGGATAAGATTTTCTTGCTACTTGCTGGTTTTGTGGATGGGTTTGGTTCTGCAGGTGGGTATAACACTAAATTCTTAGTGTTGTTCCCATTTAAAATGACCATGTGCCCTAAACAACACCTGATGTAAGAATTTGCAGTAGCCAACCATGGCCTACCTAAAATCAGGGGATCGCTTCCAAACGAAGATTGCGTGTGTAATACTAGGAAGTCTATGGGATAGTGCCATGAATCCACCAAAATTGTTACATCTTCTAACTTTCCTACTGGTTTTACTGTAGATCGATTTGCCAGTTCTAACACTGTAGGTGTGTGCTTCAAGTTATGAAGACCTAATGTATGCATGGTTTTAGTGGTAATAACGTTGATGGCAGCACCCAGATCTACCAGCACATTTGGAATTTCTATCCCATTAATTTGCATTGTTAGAATTGGGTTCCCTGGTCCTTCATACTTTATAAGCATTGAATTTCCCATCATAAAATCGGATAATTTTCCCATGACATGAATAGTAAGGGGTTCTTTGGATTTCTTTGTTGGCTTCTTCGAACAGTATTCCCTAAGAGTCTTTGCATATATCGGTACATCCTTCATGGCTTGTAACAGGGGAATTTTGACAAATAAATTTTGTAATTCACCTAATAAGTCGAATTCATCCTGAGGGCTTGATTTACTCAATGTCAGTCTTTCTGGATAGGGCAGTTCAGCATGATGTTGTTTTGCAGAAGGCGCCTGATTTCTACTAATTAATTTTGGTTCCTTGTTAATTAATTTCGATTCGTTACCCTCCCTATCAAGTTGTTCAATGATAACTAGTGGAGTTTGAGAATGGACTGTTCGTCCTGATCGTAAATTCATTTCATACAATTCTGTGGTGGAAATTCTATATGAAGGTAGGTTAAGAGTGTCAGTTTTATGAACTCCTTTATTATTAGGATTTGGGTTAGGTTGGATGGGAAGTTGGGGACGAACATGTTGACTACTAGGAGGCACATTAGAGGGCAATTGGAGTTGCTGTTGTGGCATCAACTAAGGAAACTGCCCAAGAGAAGGTCCTTGCCAAGTTGGAGCCCATGGGGAGCTCGAACCAGCTTGAGGGCTCCATTGCTGCCAAGGTGAAAACTGGTATTATGGCCACATAGGTGGATAGGGCATGGATTGAGGATTCATATTGAAATTACTGAAATATTGAGATGGGTCCGAGTACATACCTTGATTTCCCATTGGTGGTCGAGGCTGCCATGGCTTTTTAGACCCCATGAGGTACAGCTACTCCATGTCTTCTCCTATCCCTTGAAACACTACTTTCAGGCTTAGCAAGGAGGGGCATGAGCTTGTTGCATGATTTAATTCACAGATAACATCGAAGCTTTCCTTCAATATATCTCTCTTTCCTACAATGTTCAACAATTCTAAAGAGTCCTCACGAAAAGCCCAGAGGAGGATAATTTTCAAAATATCCCTATCCAGGTCGAAGTGACCTAACCTCTGTAATGTGTACTTAAATCGTTCCACATAGTCTTCCAATCTCTTGTCTTCTTTTTGTGTGAACTTGAAAAGTTCCTCTTTGATGTTCTGGGATTTGCAATAATCTTGGTATTTTTCTAGGAAAGTTGTTCGCATATCATCCCATGTGGAAATAGACCTTCCTCCAAAGCCCATAAACTAGAGCAGAGCTGTCCCTTTTAGTGTGGCGGGAAATTTTTTTAACTTCTGGGCGTCTGTCATGTAGTCATACCCCTAGCACACTATGTCAAACTCGAACAAAAATGTGTCGGGGTCTTCTGAAATAAGCCCATGAAAGCTTGGTAAGGCTGCTAATGGAATGGACTTCGTGGGCATGCAAGCCTCCAGATCCCCGATCGGGAAATCGATAGTGGAGGTTTTAGGTGCCATAAATATCCTCCAATAACCACTGGGTATTTCAACAGGCTCTGTAGAGGATGGCTGAGGGTTCCTTACCACTCAAGTTCGAGTCACTTTGACGACACTTCCCCAGTCCCTTGGTGATGTGAATGCCCCTACAATTCCTTCTCCTATGTCTTGATGACTTGATCCCTCGGCTACGACCTTCTTTCCTTACTGGAGTGGCCTGACCCTATCAATTTTCTGCTTGCAACCTCTTCCCTTTCTATTACCAGCGTAGGGTTCCCCTGGTCAGGTACATTGCTAGATGTCCCTTCAACTGCTGGAAGGGGATGCTATGTCGAATCACCCAAGGATACTATGGACAGCACTGGTTGATCAACTGATTGTCCCTCGGATTTTATTCTCTGCACACCCGGTCTCACGGCTGCGTGAGAGGATGCTTCTGATTCAACTTTTGCTATGATTTACTGGATGTAAGTCTTTCTTCCCAAGTCTGGTCCTCCCCTCTTTGGGGCTCTCCCTCTGCCCCTCTTATTTGGTTCTCTATTCATACAAATATTAATATTATAAAAAGTCTTGGTGTCGACTTACGATGCTCTAGACTTGAAGTAAGGTGTCAAAAGACCATTCTTTCCCCAAGACAAAAGAGCTTATGAAAAGAGAGAGACAACTAATAGAAAAGAAATAGGAATATAAGGTTCAAGGCTTGGAGCAAGGCATCAAAGGACTCCTCCCTCCCTAGGACAAGAAATAGAAACAAAAACACCCCTCCAAGAAGACCTAATACTTCTAGATCTAAAGTAGGGCGTTAAAAGACTCCTCCCTCCCCAGGGTAAAAGCTAGTGTTTCCTGAAATTAAAACACAAAAGGGTTTGAAAAATGAATCTAACTCAGGGCTTGGAGTAGGGCGCAAAAAGACTCCTCCCTCCCAAGGACAAGAGGTCGGCCCTATGAAAACAGGAAAGCAAATGAAAACAAGCAAAAAGAAACACCTACACTCAGGACCTGGAGCAGAGTGAGAAAACTCGTTCTCTCCCTAGGATGAGAGATTGACCCTCTGGTTGGTCTAGATAGTGTCTTGCACCTTGTTAGCCTCCCTGACAATGACACCAAAATGTTGGGGTCCAGGTATGAACAATCTATTCACCCTTTTTCCTACATTAATATATCAATCCAGGTGCGTATCATTTTCAAGGCAACACACAAAGTAGATGCAGGGGAAAGGTTACCATTCTTCATCAACCAAGGGTTCGTGATTAATACTCAAAGCATTTCTATAAAACTGAATTTAACTGCAGTACTCAAGAACAACAATTACAAGAAATAACAATCTGCAACATCAACCATAATATGATAAATGACACATAATAGGAACTACGCAACACCTGATCAGAAGAGCAGGCACAACTCTCTGATCAGGGTTGCGTTAATCACAACGAAGAGTGGAGCAGCAAAAGGAGTGGTATACTATTATCTGGAAGAAAACTATTACAATATCGATGGGGAGCCTCTCCTTTTATACGAATAACCTGTCTTTTATACAAAGCGAAGGAGAACAACGTCCTTCCCCAAAACCTGGTAACCGTATACCTAGCAATATACATCGGTTCAGAATGACACTAGCACTGGATAAAAAAGATCAAAGAATGGTCCAAAAATGGTTCAGGGACATTTGCGACTCTAGCTACACGGCTTCCTTATGGCTAGTCATTGCTATGAATTGCGGATCTGCTGCGGGACACTAAAAGATCGGTACCTGTTCTCTGGAAGCTGCGGTCAAACATGCGTTTTAGTGCTGTGAATAGGCAAAACCCTGCAACTTTAATTCATTAATAAAATATTCCAATAGACAGGAAAGGGGTAATTACCTTGCGGATTTAGCATAGTAAATACAGATGAATAAGTGAAAAAAGGATAAAAAGTGGGATGGAAATGCAGTAGAAAGATAGCCCGATTTGGTGCCCAACAGAAAGAATGTGGTTATGACCTTGGTTTAGAATGAGCATGTGTGATCAAGTACCCTCAATACTTCCAATCCAAGAAGGGAGCTCAAAAGCATTAACTAACCAATAAGTGACTATAGAACAACCGATCACAAGATTAATAGTAGGCTCCAAAATTCGAGTGTAGGCAAAAATTTGGAGGGTGTTTGTTGCAAAAAAAAAAAATGGGATATCCTAGTTTGGATAAATTTTGAATAAATCTCTCGTAATATCCTTCAAATACTAGGAATGATCTGATCTCATCCACATTATTTGGAGTTGGCCACTCCCTTATGGATTTGATCATATCAAGATCAATCGATACACCTTCCTTCAAGATGATGTGCCCTAAGTAGTGTACCTATGACTCGAAGAAGTCACAGTTACCAAGATTTGCATAGAGCTTCTGTTCTCTCAACAATTGTAACACATCCGCCAGGTGTTGTTCATGTTCTCCTTCTGTTTTTTAATAAACCAATATGTCATCAACGAATATAATGACAAACTTGTCCAAGTACGGTTGTAACACCCTGTTCATCAAGAACATGAATGTGGCAGTGGCGTTAGTAATCCCAAAGGGCACCACTACGAATTCATAGTGTCCATATCTTGTTTAGAAGGCAGTCTTATGAATGTCCTCCTCCTTGATTCTTACTTTATGGTAGCTTGACCTCAAGTCAATTTTGGAGATGATTGCTACTCCCCTTAAGTGCTCAAAGAGATCATCAATTCTTGGTAATTGGTATATGTTATTTATGATTACTATGTTCAATTGTCTGTAATTAATGAATAAGATTAGGGTTTCATCTTTCTTCTTTACAAACAATACCAGTGCTCCCCAAGGAGACACACTTGGCCTTATGTATCCTTTTTCAAGGATTTCCTTCAGCTCCAGTTTTAACACATCCAACTTTGGGGTGCTCATTATATATGCATCCTTCGATGTTGGTGTTCTTCCAAGGCTAACTCGATAGAGAAATATATCTCTCTATGAGGATGAAATATCGAAACTTCTATTGGAAAGACATCCGCATATTGCTCCAAAGCAAGGTATTTTTGAAACAATTTAGCTTCCTCATATTTTGTTGCTCTATAAGCTCCCTCATTCTTGGAAAATTGTACTACAAATATCATGCATCCCTTCCTACTACTGTGTTTGGCTAGCATAGCAATGATCAACCTCACTGATATGGACTTTTTCTTTCCTTGCAACACCCTTTTTGTTCCCTTCTCATACAAGAATTTTATTTCCTTTTCATAGCAATCTACCTTCGTCCAATGTACATAAAGCTAATAAATTCCCAATAATATTCCATAACTACCCAATGGTAGCACATTCAAGTGGGTTGTTACAGGCATTCCATTGATTTCAAATGCACATGACTTCACCCAATGTTTGATTCTTCTCTTTGTCCCTGTGCCAATTGAACCAGACAAAGTTCTCTATGCTATTCCTTGTCCAATCCGCATTTTTTGGCAAGTTCTAGGTTGACATAGATATAATTAGAATGTAGATAAATCAAAATAGAAATAGCATGCTCCTGTAGCTTACCTTCCATCTCTATTATGGATGCCTAGTGGTCTTCTTGGTGATTTTCTAATGCTGCGTAAAATCTTGGCATACTCTGGGCTACTTCACCCATCGTGCTTGCCTCTTGAGCATTGTATATCTTGGTTCTGACCTCTTGTTGATGTGTACATTCCCTCTTCTTGTGGTTCCCTTCACAAATCTAGCACTTGAGCGGTTCTCGGCCTTTGATCTTGGGTTGTGTTGACACTAGTTGATGCACATTTCTCTTAACGTAAACATTAACCTTCTGATAAGACTATCTTATCTGAGTTGGGTTGCTCCCATCTTTCCTTTTTGGGTTCTTCTTGGACCAATTCCTATTTTTTCCAACAATTCTTTTGGCTATCCAGTTGCATTTAATATTAGGCCTTCGCCTTTCTTTCTCATAGGAATTTTCCAACTTCTTGATCGCGTCCTTTAGGGTTTGGGGTTCCAAAAATTCAATTATCTCTAAATACCATGGGCAGCCCGCTAATGAACCTCTGAATTTTAAATTTCTTATCCTTGAGATATGGTACATACCATAATAGTCCCAATGACTTGTTGATGTATTCGTCACTGGTCATTTGACCCATTTTGAGTTCATAGAACTCTTTTACCTTATTTTCATAGTAGCATTCAGAAAGATATTGCTCTCTAAAGAGCTTCTCAAACTCCTTCCATGTCAACTCCTTCTTGGTAATGGCTCTAGTATTCTTCAAGTCCTCCTACCAAATGTCATATTTTCCTTTTAAGTTGTAAGAGGCAGCTGTGTATTTCATATTCTTGCAATAATCATGTATTCTAAAGAACTTCTTCATCCCTAGTAGCCATGCTTCATTATCCTCTTCCTTCTTCACGTCCTCATCGAATGTGGGAATATTTTCCTTCTTAAATTTTTTAAGGAATATGCTCCTTTTCCTTTCTCACTAAGCGATGGTTAAGGCAAGAGTGGTGGTATATCTAGATAGCAGAACTAGATGGTTTTCTCAAGAAAGGCACGTGTGTTCTAGCCCTTCCTCCTGGAGTACTCAAAATTTCTCCCACTGGCATAGTGTCCTCACTTCCCTATCTGGACCCCTTTTTGGGTCCACCACCATCTTCTCCATTGGTGTTTTCTTCTAACTCATGAAGGATTTTTTTGTCTCTATGAATGGTCCTCATTTCGGATTGCCTTTTCCTTTGCCAGTTCAAGAGACTTTGCAAGATGAATACATTGATCTCAGCCTAACTTTCTTGTCTTTTACTTGGCTTTCATTATCGGCCTTAAATCTCCTCACCTTATCTTAAAGGCTTCTCAAGGTATCCATCCAATCCTAGGAGTGATCCCCCCCCCTTGCCTAACTAATCTCTCTTCCTCATTGGTTCTGACTCCATCACTTCCATGTTGGGACTGATTAGAACTATATTCAACCATTATGGTCCTCATCACTATGTCTTTTCTATGTTATATTGCTTGTGATGTGTTGTAAATCACACACATTATTAGACATTTTAAAACAATAATCAAACATAAAATCAGGATCATGAGCTTGCATTCATGGATTTGTCATGGGAGTTCCCGTGGTAACAAAACAACCATGTTAATGTACAAACCATTTCCAAATCATATGCCATAGTCAGTAAATTGTTTCATTGGTACATAATTAATCATAACAACATATTTAAAACCACAATCCTGCTCCCATCGAGTTGTTATTCATCTGCTAACTTACCTTAGCATAATTTTATTAACAAATAACAAACAAATTCCAGATTGACTAAGTACCTTATAATTACTTAACATTATTTCCTCACTTGCCCATGGCAAAACCCATCCAATCCAGTTATTGAACATGGATGCTCTGATACCACTCTGTAATGTATCTAACCCCTTCATTTCACATTTGAGGAATGGGGTGATAAAAAAAAACTCTGTTGACTAATCCAGTGCGGCTCTAGGACCCCAATGCACCTTGAGACTAAAATTTAGAGTCCCCTCTGGAATCTCGATCTTCCAACTAGAATCTCACAACTCTGAGGCCCTCATGACATTCTCAACTCTCAACTTGAGACACCCCCTAGAATCAAACCTTATGATATTGCTTTGTGTGATAGTTATGGGCTTCTGGTATTTTGAGATGCCACGTGACCCTCCACATTCTAACCATCATTGTTCTTGTGAGTCCCACAACCCTGGCGTCTATATTTGACTGCCTTCAAGTTAATGGACCTAAGTGAAAAATAAGTTCTTTTTCAACCAGTAAGTCATCAGATAATGATCCCTAGTACCTATGATTCCTTGGGATAATTAGTCGTCTTCTTTTACAAGGTTTATGACCTCCAGGGTCCAATCATCGCTTGTGTGACATCATGTTGACATCATCCACACCACATTTCAACCTATGATAGTTCCATGTGTAACTCATATATGACTCCCTTGGGTACCCAAAACTCCCAAATTTCTTTCTACATGTCTTTCAAGATGTCATGTTGATGTCATTTCCACTTTGACGATGAGTCGTTATCAGTAAGGTTTAAGGAGAATGAGGGATTCCTTGATGACTGGGTTTGAACTTGGTTTTACTTAGTAAATGACAAACCATGAACCCAGAGACCTTTAAGAAATCATTCTCTCAACACTCTAGGGTTCTGACCTTTCGCGCTTCTAGGGTGGCCACCTCCAGCAGCTTCCCTACCTAACGGATCTAGGTGACGGATGAATTTTTCGTTGTTGTCTCTCAACATAAATTTTCAATCAAGTCCTCAGATTCAATTAAATCATCCTCCAGACTTCAGGATATATGGTCTTTTACCTCTTCATTTTGACCAATCACATGAGGGGGAATCTAGGTCCACTAATCGAAACCCTCCCTTGACTAGGGTTTTGAATGACGAAAGGATAAGGTTAGACCACACTTTTCCTATAAGTTCATGGCCTCACTCCTTTACACCACAACAAATCTTCCCTCCTCATTCCTACCATGACCCAATCAAGGGACTTGGACTCTGCATCATAAAGTGTCTTCGACAGAGAGCTCTGCAACCTCCCTAAATACCAGCTTTTCCACTAAACAAGCTCCTTCGAGCTATTCTTTCCAATTATGGCTCTATCTCAAGAATATGCTAGACTCCCATACTTGCTTCACTGTTTCATGACGATGCCCTTGGTTGCTTAGGGATGTCTACGACATTATCCCTCTTGAGCCTAGTTGATAGATCCTCCAATGGGTTCCTAGTTGATGAGTCTTCCCTTCCCATTGGAATGGAATGCCACCCAAGGCGGTGTAGGAATTTCTATATTACTGACCTACCACAAGCTTAGTGCAGACTCCGAAGATGTTCCTACCTCTCTTGCCACTTGCCACTGGTACCTAACCCTATGTCGAGCTTGTAAGAAGCTCCATGGATCTACACAGAGCCTTCAGGTGCCTCAACAGCCACCCTACAATCCAAACAACAGATATCTAGCCTGCTGAAAATGCTAGGTTGAAGGACATTTAGGAAAAGTTGGCAGCTGAACTGGTTCTAGGGAAAAACTCCCCTTATCATTAATGCATTTTCTACCATGCAACATAGCAACTTTTAACTTGACAAAAAATGACATATAAGTGACTGCAGACCCTGTTATGTAGAGTGTCTTCCATGTAATCTTCATATAAAAAAAGGGGTCTTAGAACCCACTATTTTTCAAGTGTTAATCCAGACTCTCATGGCTTGGCAACAACATGTAATGAGTTTTGTCTCTTCCTTAATAAGTTATTTATGTGTTGCTTCTTATGCAGTTAAACATGTATATAGATCCAAGATCAGCATGGCATTGTGGCTTAATCTTTGTTATTGTGTGGTTTGTTATGATTCTTATGCATCAGATGTTCTATGTCTACCATTCGCTATCATTACATACATTTTTACTTTCAACTTTCACACACACACATACACACACACACACACACACATATATAACACATCCCCTCATAGATGTACTGCATATGCAAGAATAATCAACACAATGCAATCCATGAATCCAAAACCATTCTCTACAACACAGTGACATGATTCATTGGAAGATAAGTGGCTTACATAGATACTTATCTTTGAAATTTACGAGGAAATTGATTATGGGACAAAGAATCTCCACCCAACCATAGACCGTTGTAGCCACACTTACTTGTATCCATCACCCTCGAGCTAGATTCTAGAATCTACGTGGTTGCTTGCTTTTGGGACTAGCACACCAACTTCCACTAAATCAGAGACTCCAGAGGACTTCCTTCCTCAATTCCACCAAGTGATAGCTATTTCTTGGTTAACACTGGGAGTCTAGATGAACCCAACCTCACCCCAAGTACACACACAATGATTCACCCCCTTCTAGAGAGTCCAGAATCCATTGTTCCATTAGGGTGGTAACCACAATTATTCATTCCAGTATTCCTTTACTTCTACTCTAAGATGGTCTCTTCCCAAGTTGTTACAGGGATCCAGATATTCTATCCCAACCCACAGCTTCTAGGGACCCAAGATGTTACTAGGCTCCAGATACCTTTATCTAAACCCATAGCCTTTAGGGACCCAAGCTATTACAAGGTTCCAGGGATCCTATCACAACCCATAGCCTCCAAGGACCCCAAGTTGTTACAGGTCTCCAAAGACTAGCAACTCAACCCACAACTCCAGGGATCAAGAGAAAATTCCATTCTCCTCTCTTGTCTCTAGTGTTGCCTATTGGAATCTCTTGTTGGGTCCTCTTCTTGTTACTACTCTTCATCTATCTTTGTATATCATCCTCTCATCTCTTTTGATTGTCTCTATTAAATCCCGTGTTTCTAGCTTTTCTTAGCCTCTCCCTCGTCCATCATTATTGTTGTGTCCTTGCTGGCATACAGTGTGTAGTTCCTTCATAAAATTCTTGTCCTTTTTCTTTTGGTTGTTTCTTAAGTAGCATGGACCTGCATACTTCCTCTTGCATCTCATTTAATTTCAAGAGCTTCTTCATCAATTCATGCACCATCTAGCTTTTAATGGTTGTCCTACATTTCAATTTTCTTCTTTGCACAAGAAACCATAACGTCCTAAGCAAGTGACCTCCTCCCTAGTTCTGGCATCTGTGTCTCTTAACTCAATCCCCCTTTTTACTTCAAATATTCCAAAATATTTACAATGCAACTTATATGAGGACTTTGGGTGGGGCTGTCATAGGGTAATTGATAAGGTGGGATCTCACAACCATATAATCTAATCTCAATAAAATCCTTATACAAATACCAGTCACCTAGTTTGGTTCACTCATTGAGTTGTAGAATTTTTTTGACCTCTGGTAAAATTATGGGAACACTATCATTGCTAAGAAGACTAAGATATACATGAGGAAATTTTTCCACAAAATTTGTAAAAGAAAACTCCTCCAAGTTTTTCCTAACTAATGAAGTCCAATGCATAATTGACCACTGATTTCCTTATAAATATTACTTATGCAAATGAATTGAAATATTTTTCACTAATTACATATAAACAGATAAAGTAACACATAATGATATTTGAATTCCTTTTCAACTCCAAATTTGAGAAAATTTTCATGAATAGGTTCTGAGATAAAATGGTGGAAATTGAACAATATTTTTTTTTTAATTTTTGTGGAAAAACTTGTGAACAATTTTGAAACCAACATTTCGGACTTAGCTTTAGTGAGTCCATCACCTAGGCAATGAGATTTGTATTTTTGAGAAGTAGAGAGCGTGAGATTAAGGAGCTTTATTAATAGTATTGATTTTTTTTTTTTTTTTTTTTGATGTCTTCTTTTATAATCGGCTTACAAAAAATGATTAATTAATTAATATATTTTATTTTTTATTTATATAAGTATTTATTTTAATTTTATTATTTATTATTTTTAATTTAACTATTTAGTTATATTATTTTAATATTCTATATATATATATATATATATATATATAATATATATAGTGAGTATGTGGAGCGTCGCGCGCGCCGGCGCGCGCAGTACAGAGAATATATATATATATATATATAAATACTTATTTAATTTATTTTTAATTAATTCATGGACTGGTAATTTATTATGCTGGTATATGTATATATAGTTAGCTATCATATTAGATTTATTTTATTGGGTGAGCTCTCCTCGTCTTATCTTTTTTTTTGAAAATCTGTATGGTATGTTAAAGAAAATCCTTTGCTATAATGTTGAGATGTGGTTTTTACTGGAATGTATATAATTTTAAATAATATTTTTGAAGGATTTTTATGTTAAATTATTTATTAATGTGATTTTGTTAAATTTATTAAGGGGAGAGTTAGATAGGGAGCTAGCTATGATAGGTCTCACACTCTTATTTATATTTATTAATTGTAAACTATATTATTAATTTATGCTGTATATAAAGATATTTAATATTAATATTATTAATATTATTAATATTATTTATTTTAATTAATGAATGTGTGTAAATCTGTGTTTATTGCTTTTTAATTTTATTTAATAGGGGTTTCCAAGTGTTACTTAATTTTAGTCTGTTGTCTTTATTCATGTTGTTGGAGGATTTTTCGATTTCAATTGCTTCTTTCACCCTTCTTTTTAAATAATGATCTTCCTTGTGAATTAATTTTTCTTGTTCCATACAAATATAGTGTGAGGAAGAACATGCATGCTCTGCTAGACCTGATTTTTCCGACCTATTTCTTGAAATATCATTAATATGTTCTTTTAGCCTAATGCCAAAGGATCTCCCTGTTTCACCTATATATACCTTGCCACATGAGCAGGGTACCAAGTATACTCCTTTGTGATTTTTTGGGTCTATTAGGTCCTTGGCAGAATCTAGCATGTTTTTGATGGTGTTAGGGGGTGTAAAGGCAACCATAATGTTATGCTTGGTGAAAATTCTGGCGATTTTCTCTGTGGTTCCTTTTATATAGGGTAAGTAGATTCTAGGGTTTTCAAGAGTTTTTCTTTTTTGGGTATTGGTTGTGGATTCTTTAATTATTTTTTGGATAATGTTTTTCTGATAGCCATTGTTTATAAAGACCTTGTAGAGATGGTTAAGTTCTTCTTCTAAATGTTCAGGGTCAGAGATTCTCGAAGCTCTGATAGCTAGGGTTTTGATGACACTGACTTTTTCCTTCGGATGGTGGTGGGAGTTTGAGTGAAGATAGTTGTCAGTGTGAGTTTGTTTCCTAAAGACCTGGTGGCTTAGTTTTCCATTTTTCTTGGTAAGGAGGACATCTAGGAAGGGGAGCTGGTTGTCATTTTCAATCTCAATAGTGAATTTAATGTGTTCAGAGAGGCTGTTTAAGTGGGATAAGAATTCATTAAATTTATCTAAACCATGGCTCCATTTAGCGAAAATATCATCTACATATCTTTTCCATTCATCAGGGGTGAAGGGGAAAGATTTAAGGGTCATTTGTTCAAAATTTTCCATGTATAAATTGGCAATCGAAGGTGATAAAGAAGAACCCATGGCAACTCCATGAGTTTGCTCATAGATTTTTCCTTTGAAACTGAAGTATGAAGATTTAAGGCAAATGCCTACTAGTTCTACAGTTTCATGGTCTGTAATTTTCTTTAATACTTCTATGGCTTCATCTACTGGAATCATAGTGTAGAGAGACACTATGTCAAAGCTAACTAGGAGATCATTGTCACTAATCTCTAGGTTTTTAGTCCATTCTATGAAAGAAGCGAAATCTTTGATGTAAGAGGGAGTGCTACCGAATAAAGGTATAAGCTTGTTTGCAAGGTATTTTGCTAACCAGTAAGTGGGTGATCCTATAGTGTTCACAATGGGTCTCAGCGGAATTCCATATTTATGGATTTTGGGCACACCATACATTCTAGGGATGATGGCATTATTGGGTATTAACCTGTTCTTAATAGTAGAATCAAGAGAGGAGTTTTTGATTTTGTTACTAACTAGGCAAAGGATTTTGTTTCTAGGGTCCTTGTTAAGAATTCTATAGTAGCCACTTTTGTTAAGGTGTTCTTCCATCTTATTATCATAATCTGTCCTATCCATAATAACAGTGGCATTTCCTTTGTCAGCTTTTCAAATTATGATGTCCTTGTTCTTCTTGATGTTTTTTAAAGCTATGGATTCTTCTTTGGAGATGTTGCTGGGAGGAGGTCTAGCCTCTTTTCTGATGAGAAAGTTGATAGAAAAACAAAATAAGTTCATCTACTACCTCATCACTTTGATACCCTAGCAAGCAGCATAACATAGATATAATTTTCCTTGAGATTCCATGGAACATAGATGAGGGATATAGTGGATTATGTTTCGGAATTCTAGTTCCTTCAAGCATAAATTATTCAAATATAAGAGTTGTATGTTCAAAGGTCAACTTCTGATAAGTTTCTAAAAGCACTTCACTAGAAAATTTCTGCAGAGAACTAGGAATAGTAATTTGTAAAGCTTGTACTATGGATTCAGAGGTTTTATAAAACAAGGGCTCTCCATTTTGGGTAGTTATAGCTTTCTCACTCAGCAAATATTTTTCAGCATGCCATACAAAAAATTCTAGAAAGTGATGAGCCTTGGGGAAGATAAATTGGGGTAATAATGATTCCCAAAGAGAGAATTCATCATTGTTATCTTGGAATATCTGAAAGGCCCATTTTTGAAGTTCATATAGATCAAACTCATGTTTTGCCTCTACAATTTTGGCTTCCCGGTCAATTAATGGAAAATCATCCAGCTTAACAAAGGTAGAGGATGTCATGGTTTCAGATTGAGCTTGGGTTTCCTTCCCTTTATGCGAACTCATTTTGAAAAATAAAAGGAGGGAAAATGAATTGAATTACCCGTAGAATGATGTTCTCTAAAATCTTCTACAATTTTCAACTTTCAATCTGCTGGAATGCACTTCTTAGAAACACTATACTCTGATAAAATGAGCAGAGGTATTAAATTAGATCAGAATGGAAAAAGGTATGGAGGGAGAGAGTAAATATGCTAAATGAAGAGTGAATGTATTTTAATGATAGAATTGTTAGATCAAATTGTTTTATTAAATGGATAACAGTCATCAGAATTGGTAAATAACTTATGGTGGCAAAATATCTATTGGGCATTTAAAATGGAGGAAGCAATTAAAATTTAGTAGTGGGCTACTTTTGTGAAAATGGAGTGGTTTTATATGATGGGTAGGGACGGTAAGTGATAAAAAGTTGGGGGATGCACAATTCATAAAAGGGCGCCATGTGGTAAAAGCAGTTTTTGGGAAACAACTTGTTATGCCCCCTCATTAAATGTTAATTAAGCAGGGGTGTTGCGCAATGAAATAAATACCATTGATTATTACGGAGCAAACACTCATCATGGAAAGGAGCTTGACTTTTAACAATCACTTTTATTACAAACTTTACTCACATATTTTTATTTGAGTACATGAAGTTATATAAAAAATACATCGCATTATAAAATTAAACATATATCTTATTTACAAAAGTGCATAATAATTTTTTTTCAAATATTTTCTTCAAGAAACATTGGAATCAAGAAAATGTTACAACATTGGCTCCACCTAAGGACTTCTCCCCCCTACGTGATGTAGAGAATTGTATATCTTATGTGCCTTCACCATGCATTATGGAGTTAGTTCTATAAGGAAAATTCACACTTGCTTTGGAAAATTAAATCAACCATTATTTACAATGAAATAAGTGAAGTTTTTTCTCAAAACTGAATATAACATTTCCAATATTTCCTATTGACAGGAAATGAGAAGTATTCTCCTTCCAAGTTTTTCTAAAATGAAAGTATTTTTGTTTTTGACTTCATCAATATTTAATGGACCTAACCAAATATTATCAAATTTCCCATGCTTTCCCTTTTTGATCTTTTGGTATCCCACTTCAGAACTAAATCTCCTTGTGTGAAATCTATTTCACTGGCCTTGCTATCAAACATGTTCTTGTTTTTCTCTTGGTACTATATAAGTTTGTCCTGAACCTCTTCTCTTTCTTGGTTAAGCTCAATGATATGATGGATTTTCCTTGAAAAATCATTTATTTCTTCATATGAATCTTGCAAAATCTTCATAACTGGAAAATCTAACTGAGTAGGAAAGATTGCTTCAGTGCTCTCCTAGGGGAAACTCTTTCTCCCAAACCGCAAATTTAAAATGGCTATCCCAACTCCTCCTGTGATTAGCAAGCACCTTCTTAATGAATTTAATTAAGCTTTTATTTAAGGACTCAGCCAATCCATTCCCTTGTGGATAATAAGGAGTGAAATGATGTAAAGAAATTTGGTATTTCTGACAAAATTCAATCATCTTGATAGAACTGAAGGCTTTTGCATTATTTGTGATTAATTCCCTTAGAAAACCAAATCTTGATAAAATATTTTCCCCAATAAACTTCCTTACAACAGTATCAGTTGCATTCTTGACTAGAATGGATCCTACCCACTTCGTGAAATAATTAATTGCTGTTAAAATCCATTTATGTTGATTACCTGTAGTGGGATTAATTTCCCCAATGCAGTTTAAACCCCACTACATGAAAGGTGATTCAACTAATATTGGAATCAAAGGTAAAGAAGACAATTTCTTTTTACCTAAAAAAATTTGGCAAGGAACATAGCTCCAAACTTTGATCCCAACTTGGAAAACAACTTTGTCCAATAAAATCCAGTTCTTAGAATTTTATGTGTTGTGGCTCTCCATGCATAATGTCCTCTGTAAACTCCTTCATGGAAATCATATATCACTCCTTTTGTTTCATTCTCAGTCAAGAATAGCAAAATACTACTCAAAGGATCCTTTCAATACATATTCTCATTAATTGTGTAATATGTTATAGATTTAAGCTTGAGAGATCTGGCTTTATTCTTATTGTATTCGGGAGGGCAAGGAAAATTCTGTAAGAAGTAAATTATATTTTTGTACCAATCACCTAACATAAATTTTTCATTGATTTGCACATAAGGTTCTTCTAGTTTCTTCTAGATTCTTCTATGAGATGGAACTTTGAGAAGGTTCTTGTCGATTCTTCTCTCTTTATTCAAAGTAAGTTCTTACAGATTCTCTTTTGAAGCTAGAGCTCACAGTTGCATTACTAAATTTATACCCAAGATTTTGCAATTATACTCTACCAAAAATGTTTCTAGTCCTTGGCCCTTCACTAACTCTATTGGTTTGGTTTCCAAATCAAACTCTTGAATCTTGGCTATCCATCTTCCCCTTTTCCCATTAGTGTTAGGTTAAGTCAACATTGTCTTCACTACGTTATTTGGTACATAAGATATCTTTTAGTGCAACACATGAGTCTTAGAATATTTCAAAGCTTGAACCAAAGAGTAAGAATTTTTCTCTATAATATCATATTGTAACTCTACATCCCTCATGTTTTTTCTAAATAAGGAAATTGGTTGATCAAAATTTTCAAAATTCTTCTGCAATAAAATAACAACTATTGTAATATTGAATGAAAATGAGAAAAATATTGAAAGGCTTTGTATAATATGGGCTTGCTAAAACCAATGCTTCTGTAAGTGGCTTATTAATCTATACAAAAGAGAATTTAGATTGGGTGACCCATTTAATTTCTTGGTCCTTTTTAAGCATATGAGTGATATCCTTTACAATCTATGCATAGTTGGCTATGAATCTCCTTTGGAAATTAATATTCCCTAAGAAAGTTGGACTTCCTTCTCGGTTCAAGGAAAACTTATTTACTAAATTGTTGATACTCTTTTTGGATTGATTTTGACTCCCACTTTAAAAAATATGTGTCCCAACAACTTGCCCTCCTGCATGGAAAATACTGACTTTTTGGTATTAAGAGACATCCCAAATTTTCTGCACTTTTGAAAGACCTGCCTCAGATGCTTAAGGTGTCAAGAATTTGATTCTGATAAGGCATTGAGATCATCAAGGTAATTGAACAATGAACTTATTCACTTCACCTACAAATGTTAATTTTGTATGCCTTTGAAATGTTTCTCCTATGTTCATGAGGCCAAAAGGCATCTTAACATACATAAATGTACCCCAAGGTGTGGTGAATGTTTTTTTACTCTGATCATATTTACTGGCTGTAATCTAGTTGTACCCTGAAAACCCATCCAACATTAAAATCTTCTTTGATCATATTATTTTATGAAGTAAATAATCCGTCTTTGGCAGAGGATAATTATCCTTTAGATATTCTCAGTTTAAATTTCTAAAATCCACACACATCCTTATCTCTTTGTTTTTTTTTCTAACATGGACCAAATTAGCAATCCAATCATAATATCTTAAAGGAACAATAATTTTTGCATCTAGTAACAATTTTAACTTTTTTTTTTCAATTATTGGCAAAAGGATTGGATTGACTCTTCTCAGCTTTTGTTTGAAACGCTTGACATTGGGCTTCAATGGAATCTTACGTTCAATGATTGATGTATCATATTTTTTCAAGTCCTTATACTTCCATGCAAAAACATCATTGTACTGTTAAAACAAAGCAAGATACTTATCTCTAGTTTCTTGTAGCAACATACCTGAAATTTTTATATTCTTGATTTTTTATTCAGTACCAATATTACACTCTCGAAATTCATCTTGTTGAGGACCCACTAATAAAGAATTAGGAGCAACACTATGATCAAATAGCCTTTCCAATGGAATCAATACCTTTGGAATATGGTTGTTTCGTAATTGAATGATGTCATGGTATGTTATCTTATCCTTCATATTTATGTCTTGTTCAACTGTACTTTCTTGTATTTCATCAGCATCTTCCTGATCAATCTGCAAGGAAGAAAAATTTCCAATTGTTTCTATGAATTTCTTGAGTTGTTCATCATATTCAAATATCTTATAGTGCTTGAAATTATCTGGGATGGAGGTCCTATGCCTGACTTCAATTTGTAAATATGACTAAAATGTATCAGGAACTCTAAATGTGCTTGCTGATACTACCAATGAATCTACAACTACATTCTCTTATCTTGGTATCGCTAAAATATTTGTAATCTGAAAATAATTATCTATGTAGTCCCATGCCTCATTTTTGTAATCTCTCAATCTAGGAAGTTTTGTCTAGCATGAATTCCTAACTTGTCTTACCACTAACTTTGACTCTCCAAACATTGATAGTCTTTGAATTTTCATTTTCTTTGTTATCTCTAGTCGAAGAATCAATACTTCATACTCTGCAACATTGTTTGTTAGTTCAAATTCTATTTTGAAATAATGGTTGATGATTTGTTGTTCTGGTGAAACTAAAATAATACCTGCTCCAGATCCATCTATGGATGTGGCCCCTTCAAAATACATCTTCCAAACAACATTCTCTAATGATTCAATTATATTTACAAAACTTTCAACTCTATTATGTGAATTACATTCATTATCTACTGCTAAAGTAAAACACCCTAAATCTTGTTCAATGGTGTAGATGGGGTGATTTATTGCTGTCTAGCATCAAACATATATATATTCTATTTTAATCTATTATATATTTATATTATATATATATATATATATATTATATATTATCTAAATTATTTGTACAATCTCAAATATTCACCCCTGTAAACAAGAATGGTGCCATATGACATGTCCATTTGCAAGCTTCATCCAAGCTTAACACACCATGATCTTAGCAATAGCATACCAAACTTGGTAGGAATGTTTTTTACTACAATATCCATCATTGCACCTTTTATAGGGATCTAAGCTAGATTCACTACCAGATCCTTAATTAGACGTAGACACTGCACCTTCTTTGAATCAAAAGTATAAAGTTGATGATAAGGTCTTGTCACTTGCAACTGAAACTTATCCATTATTGACTTAGACATTAAGTAATGATATGCTCCAGGATTGAGCATACAATTATAAAGATGAAAATCATGTATCTTCAAAGTTACATAAAATGAGGTATTGTTTAATCCTAAAAATCATGACTTGGACCAAATATGATACAATGTTTTTCATCCTGTAGACTAATCATATCACCCTCGGTATCTACACTTGAATATTGAATCAATTTGGACACTTGCTTCTAATGACTACGAATTCTTTTCAACTCTAGTAAAGGAATTATAATTTTAAGGTTTTATAATTCTTTCTCTAGGGTAAACGAAGAAAAAGATTTCTCTACTTTTGATTGTTTTTGAGTTAGAGACTTTTTTTTGTGAGGATGGGTTTTTTTTACCTTTATCCTAGGAATATTAAAAGTAATCCTTTTTGCTTGTGTGACTAGATTTTGTCTAGGCCTTAAGCCATATATTTTACTAAGTTTAGTAATTGGAAACTTTGAAAAGGCTTGATACTTAGATACTTCATAAGAATCTACATTATGGATTACATATTATTTTTTACTTGAAGGAATTATGTTACCTTCGAAAAGTTGAACATCAAAGCATTTTATATCATATGTAGTTTCTACAACTTCTTCAATACCTTGGTCATCAATCATCAATGGAGGCTAAATTTTCTTATCTGTATTTGGCCTTTCTCTCTGTAAAATATAAGGCTAAAATGGTCTTTTGTAAGGTCCTGGTGGCTTGTTCACATTATGTTGTGCTTGTCTCGGTTGAGTCAGTTATGTTTCCATTCAATAAATTATGTTTGACACATTTATCAACATCTTGGTAATCTTATCAATTTTTGGATCATCTTCCTTTGTCTCCCCTGAAGAGCCAGCTTTTGGTTTTTCTTTCTTCTTCTCTACCCTCTCAGCCTTTGCTTTCAATTTTCCTAAGGAAACCCTATTTGCTTCTACCTGATCTTCATTTGTTTGAATATCTGCTAAAGCAACAACATTGTATACTCAAAAATTGATACCCTTCTCTATTCAAAAATTTAATGGTATATATAGAGTAATTTTACAAATATCTTATCTATTACAGATTTACAATGAAAACTATTTTTTTATACAAAATAATTTGGATAATTTTAATAACAAATAAACAAAAATAGGAAATTGTGTTGAAAATGGCAACAAGAAATGCTAAAAATAGAAATGCTAAAAATAACATTGCTATAAATAGCATTTTAGGATATACTCCAACTCTGTTGGAAATAGAAAAAAATAGAAATGCTAAATATATCATTGCTATAAATAGCATTTTGGGATAGATTCCAATTTTAATGAGTCCCTGAATTAAAATTGAGAATTAAAATTTGAATTTAGTCTCACTAGCTGTTTTAAAAATAATTAATTAATTCATCTTGAATTAATTAGTTGCAGAAAATCAAACATGAAGTTTATGTAAAGACATGCAACAATTATCCCTTTGATTGAGGAAGTTATTCCTTAATTAAGGAGTTAAGGATGAGTTGTGTTTGAGTTGTAATTAGTTAGCGCAGTTAACTGAGTTAAGTCCAGTTAAATTAGTTCCAAATAGTTGGAGGAACTAATTGTGAGTTCAGTCAGTTAATGCATGCATGCATGCAACTAGTGTTCTCCAGATAACTGAATATTCTCTCATAAATAACTCATGCATGTCAGT
>APFE030077086.1:80504-110248 GCA_000404065.3 Pinus taeda
TGATCTTGCTCATAATCAATTAAGCTTCCACAAGTTTGATTGTAGAAGTAGATTAAGTATTTTGCTTTAGTACATTGCATAATCAGTTTAATCTATAGTGATAATTTCTACAAATTGTATCCTTAATTGTCTTCAATTTTCCTTGATTTCTGCATTCGGTTTCCATGTATTTCAATTTGTTCTGTTTTAACAACTTCAAATCAGGAACAACCCTGATCACATGTTGGATTGTTTCCTTAATAATATGAAATTATCCAAAAAGTTTAATGCCCATTCCTCATTTTTTGGATAATCTAGAACAATAATTTTCCTAAATTCTTCACGTTAGGTATGGAACCTAATTATCTTCTTGATTCAGAGGTCTCAGTCACATTGGACATCAGTTCCTGAACAGGGCAGCAACGTCATCCATGTGATAGCCTGCAAGGAGGTTTAGGGGGGGTGATGGCTACTTTAAAGAGCCCCCCCCCACCGTGGTGAGGGATTATAGGGTAGCGCCCTTGAAGCTAAAAATAGATGAAAAATTACCTTGTAAAATATTGTAATTTTGTAGTCAATTTGGGTCATTCATTAGGCAAATTCTCTGATGGTAGAAGTTATCTTAATTTAGGGTTTTTTTTCCCTAGAAGGAAACCCTCAGTTTATATGAGGATATTGTATTTTGGTTGTGTATGATTATTCTGAGAGAGAGAGAGAGGAGGTTATGTGAGAGTGAAGAGAAAATAATAGTGGATCTATTATACATTGTATCTCTTCATTTTGTTGTATAATATAAAAGAAAGGACTGATTGTTTCTTCATGGACGTAGCCAAAATTGGGTGAACCACGTATATCTGTGTCTCTCTTGTTTTATGTGTTTCTATATTTGTGATTCCACAATATTTTATGTGTTCCATTGCTCTGTAATATATAATTTTCTAACACTTCATCTACTTTCGTATATTTCTCAAAAGATGGTTTCTATGAATAGATGTTTGATCTCAAAACAAATAAAAAGATCATCAGCTAAAATTTGAAGTAAACTTTGAGCACTTGGTTCTCCTTTTATTCCAACAAACTTTGAATTGTCCATTGCTACCCTGTTAAGTGATCATTGATAATATTCCTCTGTCATCATTTTTCCTTGTGAATTCTTGAAAGAAGGTAGACCTTTTTGCTATAAAACAGAAAAAAATTATGTATTTATTAATTTGTATCTGCAAACTTTCGCACTTGTCTTTTATCTGTAACATTATAGCTTTCTTTGTTATAACTTTTCTGGTTTGTATAACTGAGTTAGTTCTATCATCAATGACCAACTCTTCCAGTTCTTCCCTTTTCTTTTTGTTCAAAAACTTGATGATTTGAGTTGCTAGGCCAAGTTTGATTCTTATTTCATGTTTGATCTCATCAATAGCCTCCTTTGTTCCTTCTATCAATTCTTCTTGCTCAACAATAATTTTAATTGAAGACCAAAAATCAAATATTGAAGACATGATTTCCATCCAAATCTTCTCTTTTGCTTGTATCAAACATTGAGAACTATTAGATCCACTCAAATAATTTCAAGTTTTTTTTTTTTTTCATCTTAGAAGTTTTTTGCATCTCAACCACTAATGCATTATCTGAATTAATCTTATTATGTCCACCTCTATCCAATGATTTCTTCAAATTATCAATCTCTTCATTTTTTGTAATGAGAGAGGATAATGCTTATCTCAATCTGTTAATTGCATCTTCTCCTGATGAACCTGTTTCTGATGCAAAAATCACTGTGTTGCCAGTCTTCTCTTTTTCCTTCAGTAATTTCACAATCTCTGTTTCCATTTTCTATATTTGCATATTTTTTCAATTACGATATATAACAAATTTTCTTTCTCCTTTTCAAGATCTCCTAGCTCCTATGCTTGTGGATGTTTTGTAGTGGGCAACTTCAACCTCTTTCGAAAGCTTGAATGTCATCATTCTTCTTTTTGATAATCTCCTGGGTAGCATCAATATCTTGAGGATCCAAACCCAGCTTAATGACAACATCCTCCAGTGATTTAATTTTAGTGTCCTTTACTAGCGATGACATTTTCTCCATTTTCAGCTCTGAAAGTGTATTGTTCAAGGAATTTCATAACTTTGACACGCTAATGGTTGAGCTAGTGAAATTGGAATATATCATTTCTCCAGTGTGTCTATGTAAATTAATTTGATCTATAGGGTGAATTTGCTTGGTATTAAAAGAAAACATAGAATTATTAAAATCTTATGTTGCCTTTGCCCCTGGGATATTGGATTCAAGAAAAGCCAGTTGAAATTGTCCTTTTTCAACATCTAATTCTGAAATTAGTTTTTTTTTTTGTTGAAGAAGTTTGTTTCCGAAATTGAGAATAATTCGTTGATTTAAGACTTTCATTCTTCTTCTTTATTTCCATGAACTTAGAAAAAATACTTTGACTAGAAGAAGAAGTAGATGATTGTTCTTATACTGTTTAAATTTATTGCAATATAAAAGCAAGCTTGCTTGGAAGAACCACTATAATTGGTGAAGAAATATATGAAGATATAGTTTTTTACATAGTTTCTTCCACGTCCCTTTTTTTAGCCTTTTATACACTCTGAACTAGGTTGCTTCTAATCTTGAAACACTTTCAACTATTCTCTTAAGTTAATTTTCCTTCATCTAGGGTTTTCTTAAGACCTTAGAACCTATTGATTGACATATTTATTTCTCTTTTAACAATTCTTGTAATGTATTATGTTCCCAAGTCTCCTTGTTAGCAAACTTCTCAAATTCTAGCTTTGGCACATGGACATAGGGAATATAGTTATTTTGAGCTCTAATAGTTGAAATCCTTCGTATTGGGTCATATGGCCAACTAAATCCTTTTCTAAATTTTATTTTTGCCAACAAGTGCTCAATTTTTTTGTCTGCTAGTCATAAATCAACAACAAGAGACCCTATTTGTGCTTTGATTTTGAATAGGGCTTGTTTCCTCCTTGGTAAAAAGTGAACTTGGTCCACATTAAGACTTTGTCTAATAAACTCAAGGGAAAAAATTCTAAGAGGAAGAAAAATCTGTAATTGATAAGATGGGAGTTCATAGCCATATAATCTAATCTCAGTAAATTGTTATACAAATACTAGTTACCTAGTTTGGTCTACTCACTAAGTTCTAGAATTCTTTTGACTCTAGTAAAATCCTAGTAACACTAACACTATTAAGAAGACTAAGACATACATGAAAAAATTTGTCCATAAAATTAGTAAAATAAAACTCCTCTAAGTTTATCTTGACCTATGAATTCCAATGCACAATTGACCATTGATTTTCCTGCAAATTTTGCTTCTACAACTGAATTTGAAATATTTATGACTGATTATATAGAAACAGATAAACCAACATGGACTGGTACTTGAATGCCTTTTCAACTCCAAATTTTAGAAATTATTCATGAATATCGTTTAAGAGAAAATGGTTGAAATTGAATAATATTGTTGGCTTCTTTTTTGATAAGAAAGTTGACAGAAAACCAAAATAACTTCATCTACTACCTCATCACTTTGATACCCTAGCAAGCAACATAACATAGATATAATTTTCCTTGAGATTTCATGAAACATAGATGAGTGATAAGGTGGATTATGTTTGGGAATGTTTGTTCCTTCAAGCATAAATGATTAAAATATAGCAACACTCTTTTCAAAGGTCAACTTCGGATAAGTTTCTAAAAACACTTCACTAGAAAATGAGTGTAGAGAACTAGGAACAATAGTATCTAAATATTATACTATGGATTCAGAGGTTATATAAAATAAGGGCTCTCCATTTTGGGAAATTATAGCTTTCTCACTTAGAAAATATCTATTAGCACACCATACAACAAATTCTTGAAAGTGATGAGTCCAAGGGAAGATAAATTGGGGTAATAATGATTGCCAAAGAGAGAATTCATCCTTTTTATATTGGAATATTTGAAAGGCCTAGTTTTGAAGTTCATACAGATCAAAATGACATTCTGTCTCTATAATTTTGGCTTCTCGGTCGATTAATGGCAAATCATCTAGCTTAACAGAGGTAGAGGACATCATGGTTTTAGGTTGAGCTTGGGTTTCCTTCCATTTTTATGAATTCATTTTGAAAAGTAAAAGGAGGGAAAAGGAAATGAATTACACATAGAATGATGTTCTATGAAGTCTTCTGCAATTGTCAACTTTCAATCCATTGGAATGCGTTTCTCAGAAACATTGTACTCTGATAAAATGAGGAATGAAATTAGACAAGACTTAAAAAAGGTAGGTCGTGAGAGAGTAAATATGATAAATCAGGAGCTAAATCATTGTAATGATAGAATCATTGGAAAAAATGGTTTTATTAAATGGTCAACGATCATCAGAATTGGTAAATAACTTATGGAAACAAAATAGCTATCGGACCATTTAAAATGGTGGAAGCAAATAAATTTGGCGGTAGGCTACTTTTGTCGAAAGCCAAAGTGTTTTTGAACGGGGGGGTAGGGACAGTAAGTGGTAAAAGACTGGGGCTACACAATTTATTAAAAGGCGCCATGTAGCAAAAGTAATTTTTGGGGAAACAAATTCTTGCATGCCCTCCCCCACCCATTAAATGTCAAGTGAGTGGGGCGGTCGCACAATGAAATAAATACCTTTGATCATTATGGAGAAAATATTTGTCATGGAAAGGAGCGTAAATTATAACGAGCAATTTTATTACAAAATTTATTCAAAAAAAAAATATGAATATATTAAGTTATTTAAAGAAATACATTGGATTAATTTTTTTTTGCATGTGTCTTATTTACAAAAGTGCACAATAATAAAAAAAATCAAATATTTTTTTCAGGAAACATTAGAATAAAAAAAATGTTACTACACGAGCAACAGAATTTTAGTGGTTCCTTAAACTCGAAGCCTAATTCCACATGACTTTCGATGGCCTATGTTACCGCGTTGAGAGTGGGGGTTTCTTATTCTTTAATGAGGTTGGATTTCATATTAAGATTGAAGTTGGAAACTTAGTTAGCTTCGTTGCATGTCATGATTCCTCAATCAGATTTTTCTAATGGAAATTCTTCGATCGACTTAAGTGGGTCGAAATTGTTGTTATGGCACGAAAGGATCGAACCTCAATCATTTTCTCTATGGTAGCAATAGAAAAAGACATAATCATTGGCCCTTTGGGGTTAGAGAAGCCATTACAGAGTTTGACAGACAAGTATCCTATGTGGATTAATTTTTTTATCTTTTTTATGTGCAGGGCCTTAGTGATGGCATCAACAAAAGGTATATTGTTTGACCAGGATCCACATGCATCAATGCAGAGTGGAACTGATCTGAAAATGGAATGTACTTGTTTAAGGGTGCAAGTTATCCATTTTCCATAATTTCAAATGCGAGTTATACACTCCAAGTGACCTCTAAAAAGGTGAAAACTTCTTATTTCTTATACAGAGATAGACTGTAGGGGAATTCACCGGACATGTCACCTCTAAGAGAGGATGAGTTCCAGAGGCTACCTGGCCCTCTACAGGCTCTGCCTAAAGAAATAACAAAGTAAACACTTAAAATTCTTTGGCATACAGATACTTGAAGTTTGATGTCTTGCGGAATAAGACAAATAACTTTCTACAGCTGAATAGGTGATTATGTGTGTATGCAATTTATGTATATTTGTTGTTTAACACTTTATATCAGTTTTGTTTAGCATATCATCTTTAGCAAATAAAGACATCAAAATGATAAAGCAGTTCACCCCTTCTAGGCTACATCTGCTGGACCAAGCCTCTCCAACTAGGCATGTCCTCTTCTATTAAAAATGCTACAAAGGCTAATACAAGAATATGAATGTCTCGAAAGATAGATCTGATTGTAAATACAAAATCAAAAGATAGGAATTAGCTAAACATGCTCTTTCCTAAGCACTAAACAGTGAAATTGTACCTTATACAGTACTTTCTCCAGTTGGCCCTGGTGGCCCTTTAGACTTGCATGGAGAATTTCGAGGTGAAGATGACCTCAATGGGTTCTGAAACCTCTGCCATTAGACTCAGAAGGTCGAAAATAATAGACATAGGCTTTTGACTTGCCAAAAATGGATGAACATAGCCCCCAAACAACTCAAGCACTGAAATGGCCCTAGTGGCCCTGAAAGCTTCCCTGAAGCTAAACAGTGAGAGGAATGCCTCCACAGGAAAAATGAGCTATAAAAATGGATTCAGAATGTTGAAAACCTTCAGGAATGACCTTTGTTCCACATTCAATGGCTGCACAATTCCCAATGCAGCTCCCAAACTGATTTGGCTCTAGTGGCTCCTGGAACTTCCACGAAGCAAAAAACACCTACAAATGACCTCAGATGGCTGTGAAACCTATGGCAATGGCTTTAGAAGGTTGAAGAGACCCAAAATCAAAAAACAATTCGTCCAAAAAGGACTTTCCTAGCCAAAGTTATGGCTATTTACTCCCAACTGCCAGCTGGTCCTAAAAAGACTCCAGCTAACTTTAATTAAAGTCCAGATAGCTCTGCCAATTATGGCAGGACCGCCCAAATTTTGTGGTCCACCAAAAATACTGCCAGATAGACCACACATTAAATGGTGAGTTGCAACTGCATGTGAACGGATTTAACATCTGGCAATTTTCCTTCGTTTTCGTGCCCAAACGTTGGGAATGGGCAGTTAGACTAATGTTAACCCCGTGTTGAATGTGGCCATGTGTCCACATAACCAGCATATAATGGTGACTGTTTAGAGTTACCCGCGCAGTTTAGGGAGGTTAGCACCCGGTTTTCTGGGTGGTGGTCACATATATGAGGGGGCTGGCCCCCTTTGGCCCCCACCCAAGCATAATACAAAGCTCTTATGTCATATGATCTGCTATACAAATATGAACCTTTGGCCTAACAGTAAGGCATCCCATTAGTGTCTCAGAGGTCGCGGGTTCAAACCATGCACTCGACCCAACTTTTAACATTTGCCAAAAAACTGTGTTGACGTGATGATGATGTCATCCGGGCCACGTGTCAGTCTTCGAACCTGCCACGTGGCAGACTCCCATTCGCTGCTCAAAAAAAAATATTCTCTGGAATATTCCAGGAATATTCTGTGGAATATATATATATATATTTTAATTCAAAGATTAAGAGTCATTGGGCGATTTTGTTTTTGGCATAATGTCTGCATACGGAGACCGCTTTTCGAACCATTTGCGGCGCTGGAATCAAGAAGACGAGCTCTATCCGGTAGTTTAGGTTCAAATCAGCTCCAAGCACTTTCATTTTTGACCATTTTACGACACTTGGTCCTGAGCTCCTGATCACACCTCCCAAATGAGAAGGCTTTTGGTCCCCAAGAGCTTACTGAATCTCTAAATTGAACTGTACAACACTTGAGGAATAGAAATATCCTCTTCCATTCAGCCAAAAGAGAATACTGATGCCAAAATGTCCTGCCTTGCCAACTGTCCTCATGGCAACTTTTCACTGCATAAGCCAAGTACTTGTCGAATCTCGACCAAGCTTGCTCGCCAGACAAATTGAAAATTTGCAGAAACCAGCAATGATACTTGCTAATATATGAGCTGAAATCTTCCAATAAACATGTGGGCTTTCCAACTATCACGATGCCCATCCATGGCACCTCTGCTCCAGAAGAAGAGTTGCCTCCCAAATGAGGTGAAGGTACTGCAAATTCTCATCCCAAACTATTGGGATACTTACTGCAAAAACTTCTCAAAAGAAGTAGAGACCCATGCTGAAATTTGAGCCCTCTTTGCATGCATGCTTTTCCAGCTCATAGAATTGTGCACAGCTTTGCACCAAATTCTTTCCCTGCACCAAATGACACCAAAGGTATCTTGTGCAACAAGACAATCATCAACAACAATTTGTCCTAAAATATGCTGAAGAATGGACTCAACCATCAACATAACAAGTGTGTACACAACCGACACAAGTCGACAAAACATGTGCACCACAATCGACACAAGTCGATAGCATAAGTGGCACAATCGACACAAGTCGAAAAAATATGTGCACCACAATCAACACAAGTCAACAACATGAGTGGCACAATCGACACAAGTCGATGAAACATGTGACACAATCGACAATTTAAAAGTGTGCTCACAAGCGACACTAGTCGACCAACAACAAGATACATTTACAAACACATGTATGTATCAAAACAATGAACTATATACAGTTCGACAAATACACCAACAACATCTATGTACAGGTGTAACTTCAACTCTTCTTTTGCAAAGACCAACATGTACATCAACCCAATAAAAACACATATGGGTGAAAAGAGTTGAAATGAAAAACATTGCTGCAAAACTAGTGAGCATTATACTCATCTTTTACCATCCTGCAACTTGCATTCCCTTAACAAAGAAATGCATTCAATCAAAAGACATGCAACTTTAATTGGATAAGAATTCTAACCATTTCTTACCAATCCATTTCAAAGGCGCTTCATTTAACTGCACATCGATATCAACATGCATATCATCTTGACACATATCAATGATGGAAACTTCCTTCCCATTCTTGCCATACTCTTTCTCCCATTTCTTCAACTTTCGTGGAAGCATTGTTGGATTCAGAGTCCAATACCTTTCAGCAGTATGTCCATGCTTATGGCAATAAGTGCAACACATGTTCATCTTCTTGACAGCATGATTTGCATTGTTCAATGGAACTTTGGTTTCTTGCCTCCTTTCCTTCAAAAGTTTCCTGTATGTTGCCATTCTTTTCCAACATCTAGATACACTATGGTTAACCAAACCACAAAAAGAACATGCAATTCTTTTCCAATGCTTATGTGGAAATTTACCATGCTTTACATGATAAAAGGAAATATGATTGAAATCATATTTATACCTTTCTCTTTCACCTTCATTACCTTCATGAGGAGGTGAATCAAATGAAGAAGAAGCTCCTTTTGGAACACCATCAATCCCTTCAATGGTTTTAGAGATTTCACAATTCTCTTGTTCAAGTGCATTCTTATGCACACCTTCTTCTTGCAAGGTATGTTTCAAACTATTGCATTCCCCAAGAATACAATCTTTACCAACTTGAGGTAGGGAACTTGAAATGAAACTCCTTTCAGGAATTGTTTCAATTGCCTTCATGGCTGCTTTGGAACTTTCTCCATAAGATTGTCCATAACCAAGACCCAAATTCTTAGGCCTTACCTCAACCATTATTGGCTCAACTATACCTTGTGCATGTTTTCCCAATCCTTTTCCTTCATATCCCATTTTGGACATCAACTTGGACCTTATGCCTCTGGTATGTTTCTCAAAAGCACCAACATAAACATTCTTATAAGAATTTGAAGACAAACTAGAATTGTTTAGCTCTTATTCAAGCTGATACTTGGCTAAGGCTTCTTTGGCAACAAGGAGTTGTGTTTCCAACTCATGCATCCTTTCCAGATTCATTTTTGTAATATGAAGTTGGCCTTCCATTTCTTGCAATTGGTCAGAAAGCAACTGCTTCTCTTCCCTCCTGGAATTCAACTGCTCTTGAAGTCTAGAGCTCTTTCTTTCATCCTCATACATTTCTCTCACCATATTCATCATGATGAAAAATTCTTGCTTCAAGCCTTCATCAAAAAATCTTGTGAAGGAGAACGATTTTGAGAACTCACTTATGGAAGTTGTCATTATAAAAATGAACAAAAGAGCTTCAGCAACCTGAAACAACAAGTAGTTTGTAGAATAATAAAGTAGTCAATCTTCAACACTGCTTAAGACACCTTTCAAGCTACATAATGAAGCTAGTGATGTCAGTCAAGCAAACCTAGTGCTCTGATACCATCTTGATCTGAAAATGGAATGTACTTGTTTAAGGGTGCAAGGTATCCATTTTCCATAATTTCAAATGTGAGTTATACACTCCAAGTGACCTCTAAAAAGATGAAAACTTCTTATTTCTTATGCAGAGATAGACTGTAGGGGCATTCATCGGACATGTCACCTCTAAAGAGAGGATGAGTTCCAAGAGGCTACCTGGCCCTCTACAGGCTCTGCCTAAAGAATTACAAAGTAAACACTTAGAAGTCTTTGACATACACATACTTGAGTTTATGTCTTGTGGAACAAGAACAAATAACTTTCTGCAGCTGATAGTGATTATGTGTGTATGCCAAGTTATGTATATTTGCTGTTTAACACTTTATATCAGTTTTGTTTAGCATATCATCTTCAGCAAATAAAGACATAAAATGATAAAGTAGTTCACCCCTTTTGAGCTACATCTGCTAAGACCAAGCCTCTCCAACTAGGCTTGTCCTCTTGTATTAAAAATGCTACAAAGGCTAATACAAGAATATGAATGTCTCGAAAGATAGATCTAACTGTAAATACAGAATCAGAAGATAGGAATTAGCTAAACATGCTCTTAACCAAGCACTGAACAGTGAAATTGTACCTTATACAGTACTTTCCCCAGCTGGCCCTAGTGGCCCTTTAGACTTGCATGGAGAATTTCGAGGTGAAGATGACCTCAATGGGTTCTAAAACCTCTGCCATTAGACTCATAAGGTCGAAAATAGCAGACATAGGCTTTTGAATCACCAAAAATGGATGAACATAGCCCCCAAACAACTCAAGCACTGAAATGGCCCTAGTGGCCCTGAAAGCTTCCCTGAAGCTAAATAGTGAGAAGAATGCCTCAACAGGTGAAACAAGCTGTAGAAATGGATTCAAAATGCTGAAAACCTTCAGGAATGACCTTTGTTCCACATTCAATGGCTGCACAATTCCCAATGCAGCTCCCAAACTGATTTGGCTCTAGTGGCTCCTGGAACTTCCACGAAGCAAAAACACCTGCAAATGACCTCAGATGGCTGTGAAACCTATGCCAATGGCTTCAGAAGGTTGAAGAGACCCAAAATAAAAAAAAACAATCGTCCAAAAAGGACTTTCCTAGCCAAAGTTATGGCTATTTACTCCCAACTGCCAGCTGGTCCTAAAAAGACTCTAGCTAACTTTAATTAAAGTCCAGATAACTCCGCTAATTATGGCAGGACCGCCCAAATTTGGTGGTCTACCAAAAATATTGCCAGACAGACCACGCATTAAATGGTGATTTGCAATTACGTGTGAACGGATTTAACATCTGGCAGTTTTCCTTGGTTTTCATGCCCAAACGTTGGGAACGGGCAGTTAGACTAACGTTAACCCCGTGTTGAATGTGGCCATGTGCCCACGTAACCAGCATATAACGGTGATTGTTTAGAGTTACCCTCGTAGTTTAGGGAGGTTAGCACCCGGTTTTCTGGGCGGTGGTCACATATATGAGGGGGCTGGCCCCCTTCGGCCCCCACCCAAGCATAATACAAAGCTCTTATGTCATATGATCTGCTATACAAATACGAACCACCTGTTTAGCCTAACGGTAAGGCATCCCATTAGTGTCCCAGAGGTCATGGGTTCAAACCACGCACTCGACCCATCTTTTAACATTTGCCAAAAAACTGTGCTGATGTCATGATGATGTCATCTGGGCCACGTGTCAGTCTCCGAACCTGCCACGTGGCAGACTCCCATTCGCTGCCCAAAAAAGAATATTCTCTAGAATATTCTGGGAATATTCTGTGATATATATATAATATATATATATATATATATATATATATATATATATATAATATATATATATATATATATATATATTTTTAATTCAAAGATTAAGAGTCATTGGGCAATTTATTTTGGCATAACTTCTGCATACGGAGACCATTTTTCGAACCGTTTGCGGTGCCGAAATTAGGAAGACGAGCTCTATCCAGTCGTTCATGTTCAAATCATTTTTTAGCACTTTCATTTTTGACCATTTTATGACACTTGGTCTTGAGCTCCTGATCAGGAACTGATAAATTGGAAGATGTTGTGGAGCGGTCAACTAAATCCCAATTAGGGGATAACCTAGATTATCTCACTAATGAGGAAAATTACTTTATGGTCTTTGTGAGGCCAATCTCTAGAGTTTCTTTTTGTATGTAGGTCAAACCACAAATCTTGTCTAATCACTCACCAGATTCAATATTGGTTAGGAATCCCTCTCAATGTATTTGGCTCCTACATGGAGGCAGATAGCTTCAAGATCTGAAATCCCTCAGCAATACGACATAGCTAAGGATGCCTCAATTTATCTAATCTTAAATTTAAGAAGTGGAGCCAAAGGTTGGGATGTTCCCTCAATCTCTCCTCCCAATTTAGCCAAATCCTTTAAGGATGACCTAAAATAAGGACATTCAACTCCAAATCCCAATGATCTATCAGGGATAGGATTCATTATGGATTAGGCAGTAGACCCTCCATCACTTGAAGTAAATAATCTTGTATCCAACCTCATTTACACAGATTATGAATGGTGGATGATTATTTTTTGTCTTAATTGATTTTGGTCATCAAAAATTGCTCTTAGGGAATGAGAGTCCTTGAGTATAGATTTGTATTTTTGTTCAAAAGGATTCTTTATGGTATTCTTCAAAAAATTAGAGGACTGGGAAAAAAAATTAATCAATGGCCCTAGTTTTGGGGTTGTTATGGTCTCCCATTTCAACCATGGTTCCTAATTTTAATCCTTTTTCCATTATGGTTATAGTCACTCTAGTTTAAGTAAGGCTTCCTAACTTGCCCATGCATCTTATATAACCAGACAACTTAGCCAATGTGGGAGACTTACTAGGTTGATTCGTTAAAATACATCCTAAAAGGCTTGAGAAAGGACTTGCCAGATTTGTTCGCATGTGTTGAAGTAGATCTCAGCAAAGGGATTCCTGATAAAATCCTTCTCAAGTGGAGGGGTAAGGTTTATTCACAACTCGTGGACTATGAAAACATTTCTTTCCATATCAATATTTTTCAATAACCTGACCATCTTCAAATGCCTGCACTTTTTCTTGAGGCCCTATCCCCATTCGTATGCTAAGAATAAGAGCCATAGATAGCAAGATCCAAAGGATACGAAAGGACCTAAAACTAATTCAGCTCACAAGCAGGACAACACACTTCAACAGAAGACACCTACCTCCAACTTAGCTCCTTCAAACTCATCTCAACCACATGTAGAGTCATCTCATCCTTCAGCCTAGGAGGCTAATCCTTTCAATGAAAATCAAAGGGAATCAACCATAATTTTGGTTTCATCAATGAATGAGCACAAATGTTTCCATGAATCAAATCACTTGAATAGTGATGTAGAAACAACAAATATTGCAAAACCATTAGCAATGGAATTGTTTCATAGAAATTTCATCATTGTATCCTCTTCAACTAATCTTAACAACTCCTCAAAATGGATTGATGTCCACAAGAGAAATGGAAAGATGAAAAAATCCATGACTACAAATATAGAAAATGTATTGTCTTGTACTGTGATGGTCTGTGATGGTTGGAATCATGTAACTTGCTATTTTAAGGTAATATATATTAATTTACGAACAAACAAAAAAAATCATATCCACATAATTATTTATGTGACACTTATCAATGAAATACATGGCAAATCCATGTCACTAGTGTCACTTAAAGTGGAAAACATGCATGGCTATTTTATTGGATCTATGTATCACATTTACATAAAAAAAAATAGCTAGACTTAAGTTTCCTAATTGTACTTGGCATGTGGTGGTTTTATTGCTTTCTTTTGTGGGTGGACGTATGCTAAAGCTCATGTTTTTCACAAGGCTTTTCTACTTTATGTATGTATTTTTTTTTACTTCCTTGTCTACCACTTTTTTGTTTTGGCTTGGTATTATGATGAAATTGCGAAAATGTTTTATAACATGTCATTAACAACTTCCCCCATTTTATATATGACACTTTGTAAGGTTATTTCCCTTTTTCATCCTTCAAATTTTTCAATGACCCATGATAAGCTTTATGGTTCCATTGATTGTTGTATTAGTGGTTGTCTCTTTATTTTTCCTATATTTCTTTGAATTTCATTTGACCTCTTTTCTTATTATTTTCAATTAATTGCTATATGAACTCCATAGAACTTATTAGTTCATGTAAGGTATATATGTTCCCCATTAATGCCTATGTCAAATGATAATGTTTTCGGCAATCACACATCTTTTTCAATCAAGGCAAATCAACAAAGGCATGTTCCTTGGGGAAAATTTAATGGTTAAAGGCTAACTGGATGGGTTAATTTTATGGCATATTCCATTAATAATAAAACATGAAAAACAAAAAACTAAATAGAATAGTAAATATTTAACCTCAAATTAATGTAGTAACAAAAAATGAAATTTTGAAAAATATAGTCAAAGGGGCAATAGAATTTTAATATTGCTTGCATGAGAAGAAAGTAAACAAGTATTAAGTAGAGGACTTGTTGGCCCCTTTATTATTGAGTTGATGCATGTTACCGCTATGAAGACCCCACATCAAGTCTTCTAACAAAAACTGATTTAACCATCTAATTTCGCGACAATGAAAATAACATGTACATAACTCAATTATTTGGCACGAACATATAAATAAAAATTAATTAAAATCATATTAAACATGTACGAAATTTGAAAACAGAAGAATACTTGATCCGGTGGCTTAGTTGGGGTGCTCCTACTGGGGTTGCTTGACTGAATTTTCCACCCTGCCAACGAGGAATGTCTATCTAACTTCCTAGCCTAGGGAACCTCCACAAGTTCCCTAGCCCTATGAGCCCAACTCCAACCACAATAGTAGTGTATCCAAGTTAGATCCAACACTCTCTAATAGATCCAAGTCTATTTTCTCCCAACTTTTTGTCAGTTCTATCCCCTCTCCTTTTCCAAATCTTACTCCAAAAATCACCCTACACCAAAAGAAGCCCCCTCCAAAAAAGAAAAAAACCATCATCCCCTTCTTCCATCCCCCCTTCCTCGTTTTATTCCTTCCTTCCTGATTCCTCCCAACCACCTCTCATGAATACCCCTCATTCTTCGAGGTGAATTCTCCCCTTATTTTTTACTTTAAGGCATTTGACTTTCACCCCCTTGAAACCCCCTTGAGCTACCTACCCATTATCACTCCACCCACCTCTTCTCACTTAATTAACACTCGGGTGGTTGATTCCCCAACCACCCCTTATTAATTCAACAAAATATTACCATTCATTAACATAATATGATTTTAATATAATATTATCATTCAATAAAATAATATAATTTTAATAAAATATTATTCTTGAATGTTAGTCAAACTTGAAGAATGTTATTAATTTAATAATTAATGAATCATGTTTAAAATATAATCATTAATTATAAATTGTGCTTTAAGGATAATTAATGACTAATAATTATTAGTCATTAATCAATATTAATCGTTTACTTAATCATCTAATGCTTTGAGCTTTAGAATACTAGTGTATTCGTGCGAGGTGTGGATATGTAGCTAGCATATGCATAATTTGTACGTATACTAATAATACTTACTGGAATTAAGCATAAAAGGTAATCACTTAGTGTATAGGCTAATAAGATAATGTATGATAATAGGATTAGGTAGGGCATTACATATAACCCTCCTCTAGAAACTTTTGTCCCAAAATTAGAGTCAAAAGGTTAGAAGTAGTTTGGAAGTAATATGACAATAAAGCATAACAAAACATAGAGAGATATTGTAGTCAATAAAGGATGCCATTTCCCATCTAGAATCTCCAACTAACCTATAGCCTCATATCCTCCCTAACCTACCTATGCTCCCATCATATTCATCCTTTGCGACAATGTACTATGGCATCAGATATACCAATCTAATTATTGGTAGAACCAATATGGAAGAAGCATCAACTATATCAACCTAAATTCCCCAATAGGCAATTGAAAATCATCATCATACGTCTAGTGAAGCATATTTGACATAACTTCCCTCCCACGATTCTAGGTTTGGAGGTTACATGGTAAGAAATTCCCCCCCCCCCCCAAAGAGCTAGGGTCAACACCCTAATATAAACCACACTACGGCATTGGTTAGATACTTGTCATTAAGTAATCTAATCATGTAGTCATGTCACTTGTAATCTGCATCTTGCCCCATGTCATAATAGTTCATATCAAGTAGATACGAAATGTAATAGAATAGCATACATCATACCATTCCTCATTGGATGTCTTAGCATCCCCTAGTCACAAACATATATTTTGGCTATCAGATAGTCCTTTCCAATCTGTAGGTTAGTTCTCATCCATGCATATACATAACAACAATATATAAATATATGTATAAACAAGTGGTGATAATCATCATGTTATTAATTATGGTATCCACATACCCAAAATTTTCCCAATTAATATTAGTATGCTGGAAGTAAATCTTGCATCAGATAAATCATAACTTCGATAAGTCATTCTCTAGATAAATCATATCCAAATAAGCCATATATCAAATAAATCATAATTCTTGTAAGTCATACACTAGATAAATCATAACCAAGTAAGTCATACACTAGGTTAATGATACATCAAATAAGTCATACATCAAATACTTTAATCAAAGCCTAATCCATCAAGTGTTTTATATATGTTCATATATCCAACTGAAATACATCAATATTACATAGTGTTCATAAATAAAACAACATGAAAATACAAATAGAGCCTCAACACAAGTAGTTATCTAGGTCAAAATGAGCATCACAAATAATCAAAAAGTGGGGGATAGTCATGAGGTATAGTCTCTACATCCTCCTAGGTAGCATATCCTAGGTTATAATTGCCCCACTGAACCTTAACCTTGTCCACCATGTGATGTCTAAGTTCTCAAACCTTGCAGACCAATATTCATAATGGTTTGACCATTACGGTTCCCACATCTGAGACCTGCAATTCCCTCTAATCAAGTTTGTGAGATTCATCATAAACATAATTTCATAGAATAAATACATGAAAAATATCATGAGTTTTATGCAAATGGGATGGTAGTACAAGACGATAGGAAACTAGTCCAATTTCCTCTTGATACCTAAAGTTCTTATAAATCAAAGTGACAACTTTGTCCCTTACCCAAGTCGAATGGATATTTTGTTGGGTTGTGTTGATAGTGTTGGAAATATGTCAACCAAGGGGGTCTCCCCAATGTGTAGTCCCAATTATACCTCACACCATTTGGAATAGGAGCCCCATCCAGAGTATCGGCCTGGCTACCATATATTCTTATAGATTTGCCTTGGCTACAAATTTTAGTGCGAGAGAGTAATGGATAGGTACTTTCAAATCAGAAAGTGAGTATTCCTTGTGAAATGTTTAACTGTGGAAAGTATCGAGGTGCTTCTATGGAAAGGGAAGAGAAAAGTGGGCCATTTAGAGATAATTAATAGTACTAATCGAGAAAAGGCACACATGCATATACATATGAATGAATCATTGATCAACCATCGTAATAGTTCACATGGAAGTAATGATTGTTAAAGAAAATACAACACACCTTCAACAAGATATGTATTGTTATCACTCCATAATTTTTGAGGTTGCAAAGTAAATCACAGAGATAACCTTAGAACCACTTCGGAAACTGGGAATCCAACCCTTCCAGTTTTAGAGAGGGATCTCTCTATATGATTTAGTTTTGTTTTATTGATGATATTAGGCTAGTTATCATGTTCAAGTTTGGGTTTTTGTATTGTTGGGTTGAGATAGTGGAATTAGGCCATTGGGAAATGGAGTCATAGGTTTTGATTGATTAAACACATAGTTTACAAGCTAAACTTACAGGGCATGGTAGGCAAGTTCACTGGATCCTTTAAGATCTATGGTGTGAAGGAGAATAAAAAGATAAAACAATCCAATTAATAAACAGAGCAATTAAGAATTTTGTTTTAATTTTTAGAAGAAAACATGGAAATTATTCGTAAGTCAGATACAGAGTGTACTTATAAACAAATTATGTTCGTACTCTTCTTAGAATAATTTATATTATAGAAACACATATGAAAAATAATGAAAACATTCAACAGAGAAAGATGCACTTCACCAATGAAATTGACACAAGAATCTTGTAATGCTTGAGCTGTATTACCTAGATATGATCAAAGGTAGCTCTATGAGCTTCTTTACAATATAATTCATTTCTTCAAAACTAATCCCAACACCTATTACTTCAATTTTTGAAGTATTTATACAAATTATTCACAAAATACCTTGATTCAAAATATCAAGATTTCTTACAAATATTTGAAAATTGTGGTACAAAAATAGGACTAAAATATACGACATTCAAAACTAATGAATCTTCTTGGCACTATCTTTGATGATTTTTGGTGGTAAGGAACAACAATTCGAATTTGATAGCAAGTCTTATTTGATGAGATGGCATCCAAGTCACTAACTGCCCATGAGCTTTTTCTTCACAAAATTATGAAAATAAGGTTCAGTGATACCTTTGAATATCTCAACCCATGATAGTTATATGAAAATGGAGAGAGGTTTTTGTATAGAAGGATATTACCAACAAAAAAATCTTTCCATTTTTGAAAATTAATTTTAATCTATTCAGAAACCACATTTGAAAACAGTGACTTAAAATAGGAAATTTCTGGAAAATATGCCTTCAAAGATTGATTCGAATCTCCTAAACCATAATAGATGTTAGAAAAATGAGATAACATTTTTTAAATGGGTCTGTTTTGGACAAAAAACTCTTTCAGTTTTAAGAAATTCATATTTATTTGTAAAGCATGCTCAAAATCATTGTGTTGTATAAGCAAAAACATAGTTTTAACTTATTAACTTTCCAACTCGGCGCTGACTTTAATTTGCCAACATTCAATATTGATCTGGTGGGAATGGGATGAAATGGATATATGATGTGGAGTTGGGATGTGAAATGTAGGTGGGGGATAATTTGGAGGCACATGGTTGGCAAAAATAGTTGACGTGTGAGCACGGAAGGAAGGCATGGGAATGGAGCGGTAAGCAAGAGCAGGGTTGAGTGGGAGGAGGTATGTGGCAGTAGGGGAGTGGATGTGATGCAGGGATGTAGCGGCTAGAATGAAATGGTAGGATTTTATATTGGTGACATATAGAAGTGGTTTTCCAGGGGGGGGGGTAGGTGGTAAGGGGTATTGAGCACGGAGGGAGGGGGGTGCGAAGTGATGAGCACTCTCCACGTAGTGTAGGGCTAGTGAATAGTGAATCCAATTTTTGGACCCCCCCACACACCCCTTGCTAATAATGGTAGAATAGACTGGGGGGGGCGAAATCGATCCCCCGCCATTGATCCAAGTGGGATAAATTGTGGCCATTGAAATATGTGCCCACCATATCACATAACGGCAAAGCAATTTTGTCATTTTTTGACTTTATAACATAACCCAAACATTAGCACTAGCACATATTATTACATATTGTTAGTTGTAATTAAATAACAAGATTAATTATTCTAAACCTACTTAACCGATCCTAAGCATGGTTGATCTATTCTAAAGGTGCATTTTGATTTGCAAGCCTTTTTATTAATTTTTTCCTATTCAAAACAATATGAAATTTTATTTAAATACTTCGTTGAACTTTAGCCAAGTTTAAACAGTTTGGATAATTTTTCTCTAATCTAACTAACCATTTCAACCAAGATTAAGCTATATGGTTGATTTATTTCCCTAACGTAACCTATTGGATCAAGTTTAATCATGATTAGCCAATATGATTAACTGAATCATTTATTTCTAAGTGGTATTTAAACAAGTTGCACACTTATATACAAACATTTCTAAATGAAGGTCTTCATGTATCTTCTGCTTTTTCTCGTGGCATTTGGATTTGATCACTATTAAAACCTCGAAAATTGCTGCAACAACATGGGGTAAAACCACCCGGTCGGGGACTTGAAAACCATCCCTTATTCGTTTGGATTAATGGCTCTAATTGGATATAATGGGACCAGTTTCCCAATAAAAATGTGATAGGATGGATAGGGTGTTGATTACCAAAAACTAAGTGATAGATGGGGTGGTTTTCAACTAAAATACATATATATTTAACCTATCTATATATTACCTGGGATTTTACTTATATTTATGTGATCTACAATTATTTTCTTTAGTGTATGATAATGAAGATTAATCAAACACTAACAGAAATGAAAAGCCTTCAAAATAATTATTTTGATTAAATAGTTAATCAAAATAATTGTTAAACATATATCGCATCAAATATCGTTCAAAAATTTTCCCATCAATGTATTAAAAAATAACATTCCAAGCATATTCAAAAGTTAACGAATACAGAATTGCATGAAAAGAGATACATATGACAAACAATATAAGGAGTAATGTGTTATCCGGGAATAGTGTCCACTCGGATGCTGCTATTCCCACTAAGATGGGTGGCTATCTTAGAAACAAACAATCAAAGTCTATTATGAAAATAGATTAGAAGAGGACCAAGAGGGCCAACCTGAGTCTTGCGCTTGATTTCCTCTCTTTCTTGATAGAGTTTCGCCGCTTCTCCTTTGTCTACCTAGCTTCAAAGAACCTGTGGAATCACAGCAACATACTACTATGCAAGAAATAAGGATCTAAATGCATAAATAATGCAGGACCAGATGTGCATTAACCATATACATGCATATACAAACAAGTACACAAGAATATGGAAGGAAACAAGAATAGCTTTATTCAGATGAAAAGTGGCAAGAAGATTACAACCATGTGCTCTGACCCAACATCATCCTCCAGCTAAGAAGCCCTTCTTCACCTCAAGCAAAGCTAGATCACCCAAGATTGTGAATGTACACTAGAATACCAACAACACTTCTCTATAAGATACAAAATTCCAGCCTATGGATCTCTGTGATGAGGGATACATATATAGATGATTATAGAGAGGTGAGTCATCTTTTGGGATCTTGATTAGTGTATTCTCTCTGATAGTTCCTGCTTCCACTTGGAGAATGATGATCTCTTACTCATCCCTGGTCGAAAATGGAGAGGCAAGCGTAAGAGGGGAAGCTTCTGGAAGATTCCATGATCTTCCACCTCGCATTTTTGTCCCTGCCATTTGTCCATTCTCGACCATCGCACCCTACAGAGGAGAAAATTAGTATGCATCGCACCCTGTACATTGGGAAGGTGATATGCATCGCACCCTCTGCATTGATCTTTCAGTATGGTCCAGTTTTGACCATTTATGAGCAGTTTTCAGTGGAGAACTTCTGGGAGATGATGTAATCAGTTGACCTTGTTCCTTTAGGCAGTGAAGCAACACTTTTAGGGACTTAGGAGCCCTCAGTTTATGGACATTTATGATTGGGTTTGAAGTGCCCAAAAATGTCTATAACAAACTGCACATGGATTTGCTGAACCCCTAGATTCAGATCTTGCATCAGCATTTCGTGCAATCTCATTGCAATCTCCAAGGCCTCTGCCTAAGTCGTAATCTTCTGTTGTGACAGTGCAACCCTTAGGTGTGGCAGGAGTGAAGTCATGATCCATTCGTGGTGATGTCCATTTGTTAAGTTCATATTGGCTTCCCAGATTTTGCACTTCAACCTTTGATCCAATTCCCAAGGTGTCTTGCCTAGTTTAATCATGATTTCCTTGAACCCCACAATTGATTGTACCTCAAATTTAGGCCTACTGAATTCTTTATTCAGCACAATCTGGATGTATGCCACTCCAGCGTTTGGGTTATCATTAGAGTACTTAATATACCAGGTTAGCACACGATTCTGCAAAGAACTAACCAATGTTTCCTTCTTCATGTAATCATTTGTGACACCCTGAGCTTCCCATACAGCTTTCACGACAAACCAAAACTGGTCTGGGTCCTCATTTCCAAAGCCTTTAAACAAAGGCAGCTTCACTAAATTTTCCATGTTGAACTACAATGGAGGTGGTGGTGGTATGGGTGAAGTCGCAGGTGATGGTGGTGAAGTTGGAGGTGGTGTGGGTGGAGGTGGAATTCACAAAAATCCCTGTCTTATTAACTGAATTGCACTTCACAGAGAAGCCCGCGCTACTCCCTCTTCGTCACCCAATGGAGGTGAAATCAGTGGGCTATATTAAGGAGCCTCTCTTCCTTCGTTTATGTAAGTCTTTCCACTTCGCGTAGCTCTGAACATCAAGGTAGTTGCATAACCCATTTTTCGCACAATAACATCTTAATCCAGGTATTTGAAGACTTCAAGTACTTACCTCGAGGACCTTTGAAAAAGCGTTGCTCCACCTCCCTGTAACTAATTGAGGTATCGACCGCAAATTCAGTCACAAGTCCTCCTATCATGCGATCGAGCCAAAGATCAACAACATGGGCGATCTTATCCTAAGAGGCTTCCAGTCTTTGTACTAACTCTACGGTCCAGACAATAGAACCATCAAGTCTCCACCTTCCTTGGCTATTTTCTAGCTTCGCGATCCACTGGTATAACTCAACTAGAAAGGAACAGAAAAAGTTCTCGTGGATTTTTGTATATACATAGCTGTCCAGCCACTGTTCCTTTGCCAGTCATGGATTTTTGTTCTCCTGCGCCACGAATTCCTAGATCTTCCTGTCCAACTAGTCTTCGATCTCTTTCTTAGTTGGATTCCAGTGATACGACATCACACATCTCTCACACAGATTCTAGTCCCAGTAATGGAACCATCTGTTGGTTGTGTGGGGCCTGACCAAGGTTCAATAGTAGTAAGCCAAACAAATTCCTACACTACTGGCCCTTTCGACATCAGCCTGTGGAGCGCAAACCGAAGTCTCACCCGAGGTAGTATGGGGGGATGTTGGAACCAAGTTTCCGCACCCTAAGATGGTTGTGATGTTGGTTTATACCCTCTGTTCCTACTTTCGTACAGGTCGCTAAGCCTTAGGGCTCTGTCAGTCTAGCCCTTTGTTCCACCCTTTAGTACCTCTGCGAAGGTGAATGATTGACATTCGCACAGTCTTGACCCACGATCCAGGCACTTTTGTGTTGCTATGGCAGCATATTGTATAGATTCCTATGTTATCTTAAGTGTTTTACTTATCTTAGTAAACGATCATAGTTAGCGCCACGTAATCTGATATTCTTATTTGCGTTCAATTAACCACTATGATCACATATATTCACGCATCACATAAACATTGTAAATTAAACCCAAAATGAAATATAACCAAATTCATTAATAGGAAATAAATGCACAAATTTTGTAGAATACTTCTCTTTATTAATATCTTCAAATTTATACAGACTCTATCCGCCATGCGCACACGTCTGTAGGGATCTGCACACTCAATTGCGGACTTCCACCCTAGGCTTCTGCGCACTGAGTTGCAGAGCATCTACCTATGTTAAGACCCGAAACACTTAGACTTCTCTACCAAGACTCTTCACTCCATTCTTCGCTAAAGACTTCTGACTACTTAGAGCTTACTTACTTAGCTCCTTTTTATACAATCCCATGGCCCGTGGACCATGGGTGGATCTTTACAACCGACTTTACACTTTACAAAATAAGGGCGGACAACCCATTATTACTCATGACACCTTCGCGCTCTGTGACCACAAATGCAGAGACTTTACTACTTTATTACAAAATTGACCCAAAACATGGGCTTTTAGACCCAAAATTTTCCTTGGGGGATCCCATTCCCAACACACCTATAACCAACAAGATTGTTGAAAACCAAAACATATTACCCATGGAGCTTTATAACACAACTCGTTGCAGTATTTACAATTACCACTGCTAAAACATGACAAGCATATTGTTTACTGGAGTTTTATAACACAACTCATTAGGGTATTTACAATAACAACCACATTTTCTCAACCAACAAATAACCATATTATTTGTGGAGCTTTATAAATCTAGCTCGATATAGTATTTACAATAATATACACATATGCACATTTTCTTAACCAACAAATAAAAGGATACAATGCCTACATTCGCAACAAGGGAATCTAGAGGCTCACACATCCACCTTGAAAGTAATACCAGGATTCACCTCCTTCCTAGGAATTCCATAATCCACCGCCAAAGTCAAAGTTGCATCCAATTTCCAGCACTACAATAATGTGCCACTTGTCCTCTAAGTGAAGTTATCGGCTCATTGTTCCAGGGCGCACTCCCAATGTGCATCTGATTCCATCTAGCAATGCTAATAACCAAAACAAATCCATCCTCGACCTCCCCTTCTTTGCTACATAGTCGCTTGGGCAATCCGGTCACCCCCTTCCATGCATTCACACACCTTCCAAGTTCTGTGGGCATCCCCTTCTCTATTACACAGTCCCTCGGGCGACCCCGCCCTTGGTAAGGTTTCCTCGCATCAGAAGGTCAAAAACCAAGGCATAGCCCTGCCTCAACACTGTCATACCAATCATAGCATGCTCATGGAAATCAATGGACACTATTGGGTACTAGTGTCCCACAATGGCCCTACTCCTAAAGTGCTTTACCAACATATTGTTGATTGTTCCAATTCCTTTCACTGACGCTGAGAATTCTTGCAGTCAGTTTCAAACCATCCCAAACCGGGCATTGCATGCTTGCCTATACCAAGCACATAATTTCCATTAGATTCAAAATAGTTGAAGTAAATTCAAATCATACCTCATTGGTAGCTCATCAATAAGGTACACTTGAAACTTTGTTTACTTCTTGTCACAACAAGTCAAACTAACTATTTGATCAAATCATCATGAATAAACATATCACATCCAGTTAGCTCAAAACGCAACCATCATAAATTAAAATCATGAATCGCATGAAATGATCATAAACCATAATCATAAATCACATGTAACCATCACAAGTCATAATCATAGATCACATGCATAATAAAACTGAAATGAAATGCAAATACATATCCTTTAGTTGATCCTTATCTTCTACCTTTATCCTTTATGTACACACACTAGATTGATTGCCACACCTGATGAACACCCAGTGCCTTTTTCTTTTGTTCAATCATGTACACATACACATAGTGTGCATCACAACACGTATATCCACACATGGCGTACAACACCATAAAATACATACACCCACACCTGACCCACAACACAACACATACACCTACACAGAGTGTATGACACCACACAATTCATACACCTACACCCGATGTACAACACAACACATACATCTATACTTTATGTACAACACCACACAATACATGTACCTACACTTGGCATACAATACAACAGAATAAATGTACTACACAGAGTACAACACAAAGAATACACATGTCATGATACCACAACTACATAATGCACATACATAGTACTGCATGCCCTCAACACAACATGCACACAATACCACATGTACACAGTACCACCTGTACGTAGCACCGCTTGCACAATGTGTGCACAACATCACATGTACATGGCACCACCTACACGTGTACACAATGCCACATGTACACCGTACCATCTGTACAACATGTACACAATACCACATATACACAACACCACATGCATGGCATGTACACCACACCATGTGTACACAGCGCCACATACACGACATGTACACAACACCACCTTCACACAACACCACATGTACAACATGTACATAGAACCACATGCATACAACACCACATGTATAATAATGAACACAACACCATATGTACATAGCACCACATGTACAACATGCACACAACATCATATGTACATAGCACTACATATACAACATGTACATAGAACCATATGTACACTCTACTACAAATCCAATATGCACACAACACCACACATCCATCATGTGCACAGTACAATATGTACATAGCACTGCATATCCAACATGTACACAGCACCATCTATACCCAGCACTGCATATGAAATATACACACAATGCCATTTATACAAATGGAACGCGACATCATATGTACAATCACTGAATATGCAATATGCACAACATATATGCAACAATAGCACTGCACCTCTAAAACCACATTGTCTCTACCAAGCAACCTTGCTTCCAGTGTCTCTCTGCCATGCATTCTTATCTCAGCATGTCCCAAATCACATTGTTTTCTTTGCATTGATGTATCTCTCAACATTACTTGTCCATAACATAAACATAGGCATGGTATAAACACATAATATCAACTCATATCTACATGATACTAACCTCATAGATCTGCCATGGCTACTCTTCCCACTTGATTCCTCATAAGACCAAGAACCTCTTTCAGACGACGACATACATACATACATATATACATATAAGAATTATCATAATCATGATCATAACATAATTACCAAATAGCATAAGGTAAAGGTTAAGAAAATTCCCTTTATCCATGCACAACATTGAGAACAATCATTCCCAACGTAACCAAGGCATATGACACCTCAGATCCATTTACTTTATCCTTTTTGTTGCATTTCTCATGATTGTCCTGCCATAATCCATTTACATCAATGGACACAACCAGTCCAAGTTTTTGCCATACTCTTGCCTTCAGGTGCCCTTATACATGCACTAAGCTTCATCTAGGTCTTACATTACATGTTGGGTTTCATTCAGCTCTTCTCGAGCTCCATTAACTTTCCTCTTTCCCAGCCAATTCCCAAGACTCTCAAAACATAAAAGGAAATAACAAGAAAGCCAACAAGATGAAAACCATGAAAACCAATGGCAATATGACATCACAAATAAAGTGGCATGGCCATACACAAGACGCAAACAAAACTAGAAATCAAGTGCAACCAAGTCACAAAGCATTGAAAGCAAAAAACTATCAACAAACACCATGAATCAATCCCCATGGTTCCTAGTGCTTCCAAGGTGAAATTGAACCTGAACCTTCTTCAATATTTCATGGAAATTTTTTTCCATGCAATTCCCTGCATCATAATGCTATACACACAGAATTGTCAGTGTATAAGCAAATATAAAAATATACTAGCTATCTTACCTTGTTGTGCCAAGCACGTTGCCTTGTAGTTGAACACATTCGTGCCATCTCTCAAGGGACTCCAATTCCTTGACAAACCCAACTATATTTAGGAAACCAATTGTTATACCTGTAAAATACATTTTCGTAAATATAGCAGATATCCACATAATGTTAGACAAAATCAAGGTTAAGAAGACTTCCTATATGCAAATCATTCATTTGTTTGGAATTGCGGTTTCCAAACATAGCCAAAGGAATTCTCACCCAATTCCTTTCTCTTACCTTTACCTCACTGTAACTGAGTCTTACTATGTACTATCACATCAACCAATTGTTAGTTATATAAACACATCAAGTATTACCTTGTCACATTAATACCAAGCATGTTTCCCTGCAAATTCTCACACATGTTCCAAAGATCAAGACAACATATCTATTAATCTAAAATCAACCTATACCAAGTCTAAAAACCATGTCATAATAAAAAATCAACTCACATTCATCAGTCATAATACATAATGCTACAACTATCACCTAATTACACTCAAGTACATATCAACTGTCTCAACACATATGTATTAGTACAACCATCTTAAAACAATATCATTTCTTCAAGCAATCTTATAAACATATACACATATCATGCAATTAATCAAACATTCAATCAACTTGTAAGCATTCCATTCTAGATAAACCAAATTGACGACATAATCAAACTCATACCTCAATGTATCTCAAGGGAGGCTATCACATATGCACAAGTCAGTCCAGATTAGTGCGACACAATATCACAATTATATCATCTCATACATGAATGTCATAACCATAACCATCTACACATACCAATCTCGATCAACACAATACATATAACATCAAGATCTTAATGAAATAACCCTAATAATCAAGTTAACTAACATATAACAACAACAAGTTAACATATAACATAATCATCAAGTTAACTATCATATAACAACAATAAGTTAACATATAACATACTCATCAACAACATATAACATAATCATCAAGTTAACTATCATACAAGAACAAGAAGTTAACATATAACATACTCATCAACAACATATCACATATTCGTCAAGTTAACTAACATAAAACAACAACAACAATGCATATAACAACAAGTTACTACTATGCATGACTATCTAACACATGTGCATATGACCGTGTTGTGCTTTACAAACAACCCCCCATTTCATGTTATTTTTATTCATAAAAACATTAAAATATGAAATGGGTCCCTTTAAAATAAAATTGATATCAAAACTTTTACTTAACAAAAGCCCGATAATCAAAGGAGCGCTTTATGAAAAACCCTTTTAAAGCAATATCCATTTAAAAAAGAAATAAAGCAAATATTCGGTCATTGCGATAAAGTGATCACAAGATCGCATATCGCAATGACATGAGGGACACAACATAATGGCATAAGGCTTTCCGCCGATGCGATATAGTATTCAGCGATCGGCGATTGGCGATACCCAATACACCACCAAAGCACCCCATATCAAAGCCCCGATGCGAAAAGCTATCAGCGATCGGCAATCGACAGTTCCCCTTTGTTTTATTTACATTGCATATATGCCTTTCGCCGATGTGAAATCGCAATCGGCGATCGGCAGGTCCCCTTATTCGAAACTTAATGCACATATGCCTTTTGCTGATGCGATATCGCAATCGACGATCGGCGATACTCAAGGCATTGTTAAGCTAGACTTTTTATAGCCCCCGATGCGATGCGATATGGCACGGTTTTCAATAGAAAGTCGTTAAAGTGATTGGAAAGCTCAATTTACTGTTATTTAAGGCATAATCACTCCCGCTCGGCCGCCAATACGTCCATTGCATGCTTAAAGAGATCTCACAACCAATTATTGATATAATGGGCATTTATAAGGTGGCAGGCTCTATACGGTCATTTAATTGATTCATGTACTAAGATCTGCCCATAGATTGTCTCCGCGCCTGTTTTAAAAAAAGCAAAATATATCAGTGCTTATCTGTTCATTTGCTATCAATTGTGAGTTTTATCGCTATCTCTGTGTTACGCCAAATTGCCTCTCTGTGTAGAAATCAGTCTTAGACAGGAGTTCGGGCATGATGGGTAAGAAGTCGAAGAAAATCGCAGGTGCTTCCAATCCACCAGTCGTAGGACAAGCCGCAGCAAACAGCAAAAAAGGCCTAATATCCGACACAACATGCGCAGGCCTCGCCAGAGTAACTTGGCAAGGGACTTATGACTTAATAGAGGCCGAGAAACCAACGCAGACAGTAGAAGAAGCTACCGCGGATTCATTAAAAAAGTCGGAATGCACTCTCAAGGATTTGGCTGATTCTTTCCTCCATAGGATGGCAGCGAGGGAGCAAATTCTCCCATATACAGACGTTGTGTGATGGGCGATTGAAGAAATCCCCATCATGGACAGAACTTTCAGCACAAAGGATGGAAGGATTTTTGGGTCATTTAAGCCAGAAGACCTGAGGAAAATGTATCATTTGCCTAAGCCGGAGAAGGTATACAATAGCACCTTTTTGGAAAAGTTTGCAAGCGAGAACGAGATTGAGTCCAAACCTATCAAGGAATGGAGGAAAAATCCAAATAAACACAAGCACGAATCCTCTGGTAAGTACTCGGTCGACTCTTTGGCTTCTCCTTATTGCTATGCGGGTATAATGATGTGTAGATTGTGGGGTTTACACGAATCTGCCATTTTTACCATTGAGATGGTTCCTCTTATGGAGGCGGCAGTGAACAACACGATTATGGATTGGGTTACTATCCTTTCGAATAAGCTAACAGTAGCTGTTAGCGACTTTAGGAATAAAACTAGAGTCACTGAGAGGAAAATTCCCCCATTCTACTATAGTGCATATATCCTAGATACCTTGTGTTTCAATTCTGAATTCCCTATTCTTGGTTGGAGGTG